>JARPRH010000429.1:18355-32159 GCA_031763665.1 Calameuta haemorrhoidalis | reverse complement strand
CGTTTGACTGCACCACTTTAATAGATATAATAAGGGAAACTGCAATCAATAGTAGTCGTGGGAAACTACGGAAATACCCTTTGAAGTCTCCGAACCAATTCGCTATATTCTCTGTATATTCAGGCAACTCTGTGACAGCCTCATGAACCGCAACCATTGCAATTTCGACAGTTTCGAAGTTGCAGTCATCCCTTATATCCGCTACATCTCTCGAGTGACGAAATTACGAACCACCCGGTATGCAAGTATACCAATCTCCGTGATATAATACGAATGCACTTACAGCGCGTTATATAATGAATGAAAATATACATAACCGCAAGTTAATATGCAAGCCGATTATAAATATCCCTGATAAACCCAAATTTCATATTCGTATTTAACTCCAAAATTGGATTGGCGTATCCAATCGCATATAACTGACCCTTGACACTGCTCCCTATTGCAATTCTCATACGTGCCTCGAATCTATGACGTGTACTTAGAGAACGTGCAGATGCATATATGTATATACGCAAGATATTCCACGAATAATAATGCAACGCCTTAGAAGAAGAGGTAAGAAAAATATAAAAATAAATAAACTCATTCGTTCCGAATATGGTGTGATCGTTGAAAAACTAAGAAAAACATTCAAAAACATTTCTTTACTCGATCCAAATAACTGCACTCGAACCACGTAATTCACGGAGCGAGATGCACTTGGATCAAATCAAAATACCAAACGTATAAATGGGAATAGCCAACCGAAGCCATAGAAATTCCTACGTGATCTGAACGTGCGATTCGTACTTAGTAACGAACCTGTCCGACGTGGCTCGTCAACGTAGAAACTAGAGAGTCGTTGCTGACAATGCACGAAGTGGCAGGATAAATTCCGTTAAAAGGCAAAAATTTACGATAAAACCTGGCTGCATCTTACGTTTCTTATCTCAAAGGTACCCGGCAAAATAGCGCATCGATACCATGAACTTCTATTACATCATGCATTTTCGATGCAATTTTACCTATACCGATGAATCCCTAACTCTAACGCGCATTCCAATCACATGCAGTTTGAAGAAGTTAGTCCTAAGGTGGATATAACGTGCGTCTGACGACTAAAGGAACGTACAACGTGCAGTCGGAGAAGGGGGAGATGCAACCCGATACATCAACGAGTTTCCCCACATCTGCCCACGTACGGCCTTTGGCCTTTAGTTAGGGCGACTCTCGGCTGAGAATTTAATTACAGACTTCGAACAGTTCGGATGTACCTACGTACCTACATACCTGCATAGCTGCATTTTGCAGTCTCGAAAACTGAAGTCTCAATTTACCTGTAGAACACGACATCATAGAACTTTTAGGCTCCCCTTTAAGACTGTTCTGACTATACAAAAACCCGTCAAACGTTATGGAAATTCGAAAAAAGCAATTTCTGTGTTCTTCGTGTACAATTACTTCGGACGGTTCATTTACAATAAAGTACGTATATTAAAATTAGCAATTGAAAAGATTTTCAAAGATATTTAACAATTTTTTACCAGTATTTTCTATTACTGCCACATTATCTTTTGTCACTTTTGAATGCGATTATCCTCTATGTCGAACGTAAGAAAATGAAAATGGAACAATTTTAACACGCGAATAAAGTCTAAAATAAATAAAATTACTTTATAAAAATATTAATAGAATCATTTAAAACATTTTATATAAATCGATTCGTTATTTTATAAAAATAAAAAATTATATTTGATTCGTTTAGTTGGTTGCACTGCCGCCTATACAGCTATTGGTTAAAAGTGACGTTTCAGTGTATATTAGAAGTGACTTGTTATTTCAAATAAATATCGTTTAGACAAAACGTGGAAGACAAAAAGATTAGATTGGAAAAGCAAATTAGTCTCTGAAAATGTATAATATATAAACTACGAGTGGCTCAAATCCAGTGTGGAAAGAATATTGGTAAAAACCGACAAGCTGTTATAGAAAAAAGAAGCATTGAAAATTACACAAACGAAGAGAAATCTGGAGATGAGGATAATGTAACTGTACAACCTGCAAAAGGACGACAGATTGTAGAATTAGCTATTCTTGGGAAATATTTGTGGTTTGCTTCGTGCAAAGAGTGTCTTTCGCTAGAAAGTATTGAAGATGAATATCATCGAGGCCTTGGTTCCATTTCGCTTATTCGTTGCCACAAATGTTTACTAATAAACCAGATTGCAACAGGGAAAGAACATTCAGTAGCTGGAAATTCACGTTGCAATTCACGATTCGATATAAACTCGAAACTTGTGTTAGATACGTAGTTTCAAATAATTCATTTGTGTATTATTATAAATTTAAAGATTAGAATCGTTAGTTATGAGCTTCGCAATATTTAATTTGTTTAACAAGGCTACACTGCCTCGATTAACGATTTGATCACAAATGCCAGTTAAAGTTTTGGGGTTCAGCGAAAGCAATGGAGGCTCATGTCGCCAACAAATTCATCAATGAAAGTCCTATTTGAAAATCAAGAGATTTACAAGTAGGCATTCTTATAGGCGATGACGATAATTCATCAATTTCTGATTGTCGTGCTGGTGCTTCTCATCCAGTTGGGAAACTGACTGACGTGTATCATGACTTCAAAAGGAGTCAAAAGGCAACTGTACGAGATTGAAAAAAAATCACAGGGAACTGATGAAAGATGGTATTATGTACTTACACCGATCCTTTACGTATGTTATGATGCAAAATAAAGGCAACAGTGTGGCTATGGCGCAGGCAATTGCAAGATACCATACCATGCCTTTAATATTCATGAAAATTGTGGCCGATGCTGCGGATTTATTCAAGATCAAGAAAATTATTACCACAAATTGGTTCCTGGCGGATTCAAGGATCAACGGTTATTTGCAGCACCTAATAGCGTCTTTCAAAAGTTGACAGCAAATTCAGACAAATTTTCTGACGGAGTTTCTAGCAATATTAACGAAAGCTTGAATCCTAGCATGGTAAGCAAAGCCTCTAAGGCCAAATGCTTAAGCGTGGCAGCATAGATGGATTACCGGTATGGTTGTGTAGTCGTTCAAAAAAATGTTGATGAAGGCTACACTCAAAAAGTTATCGAGTCTATAGGATTAGCGCCTGGAAAGCACCATTCCAGGCGTGTTTCGAGAATGAAACACATTAAAAAAAGGTGAGCGATAGTCAGAGCAGCGCACGATTTAAAAAAAAAAACGACGAGTGAAGTTAAAAAAAATGCAGAAAAGCTTTGCGTCATCAAAAAGAAGTGTCTGAATACGTCACATACGAAAGTAACTGTGCATTATTAACCGAGTCAACCATTCAGCAAACTAGCAATGAAAACTTCAGTGAAAATGAGGACACAATTACTGAAGAAATTCCAATGATGTATATAGATTTTCAAACGTCGGGTTTCTCACTCTTTACATGAAGATTATAGTAATGTTATAGTAGGTTTTATTGGCACATTGTCTGTTATTAAAAAGTGAGTTTGCCGGTACATGACCGATGACTGGGCCATCTTCCTTATAAGAATATCCTCTTCATGTGAAGCAAATTGCCATATGGATTTTAGAAATACATCCTATGAATGACAGGTAGGATGTTCAAAAGACGAACAAATAGGCATCCGTAGGTGGGACAAACATATTTAAGAATGACGTCTGAAAGATGTCATTTGCGGATTTGTGGATATCTATCTTATATCAGTAGTGGCGATTGACTACGTCTGTATGACGTATTTCTAAAATACCAGTGTTGTGTGGGTATTTGAGTGTAATAATCATTCGACACATTATAGCAAAGTAATATCGAGTAGGAAGGTAATATTAAGCATGCAAAGTACGCAAAGAACAGGAATAGACACGTAGTAATAAATAATAAATCTGTAGTCTGTTATACATATATTATACCTGGCGCTCAATGGTTTAATAGATTTATATCTTTCTTTTTCTTTTTTTTCCACTGGGTGTCCATTTTTTGGAAACGCGATTTCTCTGAAAATATCGTCATTACAATATATTCGGCTCGCGCGTGACATTTCGGCTCGAGCTGAGATCGACAGCCAGCGCTCGCAGTGGCGAAATCCGATATCGTTGGAACCGCTGTCCGAGAACCCTATACACGCCTTCTCCTATTCGAAATTGGAGTCAGGGAATAAATGTTGCTGATTTTTGAAAAATCCAGTATTAAAACTATTAGAAAAAATGGTTTTGTTCAGTGTTTTACCGTTGCCGGTGTAGGGTTTTCAGGAGGATTCCGAACAGAGTAGTAAGGGCTTCTCGACAGCAGTGCAAAGTACACAAAGTATGAACATAATTTATAAACTCTTTATTACAGGGATAAATAGTAATGGTAGTTTCTATGGCCACGATTTTGGAAAAGAAAGTAAGAAAATATAAGTCTGTTACGTCGGCCACGCGCCTGCTTCTCTCGAACGTTTCCTGTGATTCATGCGCATCAGGAAGTTGGCGCTGGCATCGCCGCGAACCAATATGTTCCGAAAACCATTTTCATGGACGCGGGATGCGCGTCCCGCAGATTCCCGAACGGACTTCGCGTGCCTTTAACACAATTATTGTCTCTTACTTGTGTGGTATTGTTAATCCCGTTCGTACTCTCAGAAATTATTTAGTATCGGTTTAGTATCGGTTTCTACTTGAGGTAAAGCGATATTTGTTCATACAAATGGTGCAAAGGCGAAAGTGAGCTCATAACCTCACATCCATTACCTGCAGACGTCGAGTCTTGAAGAGGATATTTCCTAGTTATAGTTTTTTGTAATGCCGCTGGAAAAAAAGCAGTGTTCGAGATGTTGTTGCGTATTGAATTACTCGAACACATATGCGAATTTGCTCGGCGTACACTTATCAGTTTCTAAATGCCTCTTTCCAGAAACGTAAGCAGGAAAAACGTGACAAGTGAATATCTTTGGTGAGACGAATCAAGTAAATTTTTTAAAGTTTGCATTGGTATTTTGAATTTATTACTATCGGAGTTTTATGCTATATTTCAAACATTATAATTATGCTTTCCAGTGGTTCCAACATTGTCGGAATTGCTCACAAGCGACACTGACTATGTTGCGCATGTAGCTAGTAATATGAAATATAATATATAACCGAACAGACTCATTTTTCGAAAAAAATTTGTCAATTGAACCGTTACCTAAAAACCAAAATATCTTGAAAATTAAGATCTCTTTTCTCAAAAACTCTGATATATACATCTTTTTATTGACATTATTATAATCTGTGCCCGAAATCAATGGATTTCATTAACAGTTCGCAAACAATGCAATCTGCATACAATTTTTGTCACAAATTTGTACTGAAATATATTTTATTTTTTTTTTTTTCATTTTAGTACAAATTTCCATGATTCTATGGAAAGCCACGCCTGACTTGCCTGTTTGTGAACTGTCCAAAAACACATTGAGCTAGTCGACCGACTACAGGTATTCGCTAAGTACGTATTAATACAGTGTAACATTAGTGAGTATGTATATATTTACACGTGTAAAACAAACGTATACTAAGAACTTTGTAGTGTAATATAGATGGCGTGAATAGGATGCACGTACATTTCCACACATGTTCATTAAGGTATATCTGTATTTGTATGTACGCACGGAGGGAATACTGTACGGAAAAAGTTTGCACGAATGAATACAAAGCAAAATGATTATTTTTTAATTCAGAACATACCCCCAATATACTCGATCATAAAATGTATTATATATTTTTGTACCAAGTATTCTGGATTTTTTGTAGAAATGAGTCTCGTTGAAATTAATTCTATTGCCACATAATACAAGATACAAATATTAGATGCAACTTCCAGTAGCTGTATGATAGTAAATTATGATTACAGACGGCACACAGGTATGGGATGACATATAACAATACTTTGGACAGATACATACCAGTGTCTTCGGCAAGTTGGCCTACGTATTTAGAAAATAGTAAGAGACTAGGAATTATTATGATTTTACATATACACATACTTACATTGTATATATAAACAAAGTCAAAATTGATAAATAATTACTTGACACAATCATAAAAAGAATACAATTTTGATAAACTTATTTAAAAACATTGAGCAAGTTTCTTTTAAGGACTTTCAAAAATGCTGTTCGTAATCGCACATATATGCACTATACACAATCACACATTCCTGCATAGGCGTACGACCATCTTGAAGTCTGCAATTCTACTAGACTCCGCGATGGTCAACTATGATTTGCTGTCTGCTGCAATAGCAAATGGCAATGATATTCGATGACGCGTACGGTGCGCCCCCCTTTGCTAGCTACACAGCACTAACCCGTCTTAACGATGTTGCCGATATCAATTCAAATCGAGACCAACGTAACCTTAAACTAGCCGAGTTTCACTCATTGGATCAATACTCCATGTTAAACAACATTCTTATTGTTTGACACGCATGTGGATACATCCTGATATCTTTATTACCCTGAATATTAAAAATTGACATCACTTATCACGTTTGTAAGGCGATGCTAATGTATACTGCTAGATACAATTTAATATAATACATAGGCGAGACCTACTGCAGTGTTTATAATACATTGTATCATTGATTCACGAATATAATGTGAAATCTGAGGGACTTTTAAGAGATAATACAAACATACACTTATCTCGTATTGACGGATGCATGTAACTTCCTACCGTACTTATTATTTTATCGATATATAATAAATTAATTAATTTTCACTGTTCACTGTAAGACTTTCGTTTCCAAATACAACGTCTTTACATAAAAGCTGTCCTGTAAATTGTGTAATGTAGGATTAGCATAAAATTAGGTGATTCATGCGTCACGGTTTCGAAAAACAGCGCCGTACTAAGAGAAAGGAGAACAGTTATTGCCAGTCATCGTTATTTGCAGTTTTGACGCAGTGTGATACTCGCGAGGAGGAAGAATATCAGACGGTTACGTGGAACACATGCGTTCAAGAAGCCACTATAATTATTAAGCAAGTTGCAGTCATCTCAGAAACTTTAATGATATACGCAAAAGTATTTGTAAAGAAAATATGAGCTATGTTAGTATACATATTTATTATACTTCCTGCATTACGTTGGTTATGATGCATGTTATGTACGTTATGTAATTATATAATCATGTAGTCATGAAACAAAATCACTATTTCATTAAAGACTACAAACCCTGAAGAATTATATTTTAAATATCGACTTATGAAAATTTCAAATTGAAGAAGGTTAAAGCATTATCTCAAATCAATGATTATTCATTGAGTTTATACTATGGTACAGTAACAGATTTTTCATAATTTTTCAATTATCGATCTGTTGTATTTGAAGATATATATAAGATCAATATTGGTTTTCAATCTCACAAAAAATCAGGATCCGTTACTGACCGTTTTGTAAGACCAAATTTTTATTAAAGTGTACTAAAAGTCTGTGTAAAAGTTTAAATTTAATATCATTTGTTGAGAACAATTGCGTTCGATAGCAGCGTTTTGGTTTCGTATTTATTATAAAGCTTTTATACGACTACACAAAGTAGAGATACGCGGCAAAACCACAAATCAACTGATCACGGCTGACACTCGATCTCACAGATGTATTTTTATCTGCAAAAGAAGATAAAAAAGTGAAGACAGATCTCGCACTCCGCGCAACCACCGGAGAACATTAGGATGTACGATAGAAGATTTCAAATTGAGATATAGGAAATTTGCGAAACATAGGAAATCTAGAAATTGTAAAATTCTGTGTCATATATATATATTGTATATACATATAACCCACTACTCTCACAGAAATAGCTACTAACATTATCAGAATTTCAAGCGTTAAGGTACTATTTCATGTATGCGACTATGACAACTGTCGCGCGACAAAATCACGCTGATTGGTTAAAAACTGACGGGAAGCCGGTGTACTTTCGTCGCACGAAAGTAGAGCCGAGATAAACTTTTGTGTGACAGAATTCTATCTTGTATTTGACTATATGCGACGAAGCCTGCAAACTACGGAACACAAGACGCACGCGAATAAGGTTAATAGATTTTTATTAGATTTCTCATATAAATTTTCAATCTTATAAAGCTAATGGAAATAACCAATATAATAGTGATTATCATGCGACTGAGCATCACTCGCAGAGCGTCGCCATATTTCATAGACGCGACGGAATTCTTTACGTTAACGTGATTTTGTCGCGCGACAATTGTCGCAGTCGCATGCATGAAATAGTACCTTAATGTACAAGAAAATAAACGACGCATCGTTACTTCATAAATTTAACAGAAATTATAACTCGATTAATCTCGCTAACGCTTTAAATAATGATCAATAACATAAACGAATTGTAGAATTACTTATACGTTTAACTTTGGATATATTGAAAAAATTATGGAAAATAGAGAAAATGAGGACGGACTTCGGAAATATGGTTAATCATAAAAATAATAAAATTTTTGACGGCTCGACGGAACCGAAAACAAATAATTAAGTAATAAAAATAACGAAAGTTGTGTAAAGGACTGCCCTGAGACAGGAATTCATCGCTTTACGAAAAACGAAATTTATCGAAGATCATAATAAACTAATCTGTAAATAAATGAATCTAGGTACACAAGTGAAGTGTGTCGATTTGCAACATGCAAAACTTGTAACGTCAATAATCGTAGCCTCATATTAACTAAAACAAAATATTTGTGAATTCACATACAATTTTAAATTTAATCAGAAATCAAAGTTTAATTTGCGAAAACAATTAATCCAGTACAGTTCAATGTTCATGAAACTTACTTTACATAAACCATCGAAATATTGTATATTTTACCTGTCAAGGAGATCTTGTTCTTTTCCGTTCAACGAAGCACCACACTTTCGAAGTTCATTTGTTAATTGCACTGCTGTCCAAGATTCGTATCCAATCGGCATTCTTATTATTAATATTAAGTAAAATGCGTAGCTCAATACTTACATAGTACAAACAGTTGAAAATTCCCGCTACTATAGGAACCATCGACCAGTACGATACAGTAAATCTACCCTGAGCTTTACAGATTAGGTTTCCCGTTGGCGTCATGCACCGCCTCCCTATGCCCGGTATTTCTGTTATAGTGAAAACTTTGCAAAAATCGCGTGTGAGGTTTCCTTACACGCTAAATTGCAAAGATACCATAGACAAAACTTTTTACCGGGTCAGTTTTGACCCATGTATACTAAATACGTTAGTCAATGTGAACAATGGAATCAGATCTCGAGCAAGTTATCGAATCTCTCGAAGTAGAGGATGACCATTCGGATTATAGAGATGCTTCCTCCAAACACAGTGGCCATGACACAAATTCTATTGCAAGTGACAGTTGCAGAAGAATTATTAGGTCCGAACGAAAGCGTGTTGTATGAAACATCTTCTAGAAATTCGTCGTTTTCGGCAGGTGTAGTTTATAGTTTTCAATGATATTGGTATGTAAAAAAATAAATTCAAATGGTCCGAATTACCGCCATCTACTAGAAAAACGCGTCGTTAAAATATAGTATCTGCACAAATCGGGCTAATAGGGCCAGCACGAGATAATAAACCTAAGTGTGCTCTCAGGGCTTGGAAACTTTAGTGATAGTATAATAGACAAAATTCAAGTAAGGTTTTACTATCACATTCTGTGGCAAAACTGAGATGGAGGAATTTTGTGCACTACTTGGCTTGTTAATATTGACAGAAGTACAGAAATTAGCACACAGGTGGCACTGGTAGAGATACTTTCGAGCCACGATGTCCGTAAGAAGATTTTTATTTTTACCGAGTGTATTTAACGCTTTGATGATTTTGAAAACGGAGACACAGTTAATTGGCTCTCTTATATTGAAGATGTATTTCGAGAATTCATCAGAACCTGCCGGTTGAATTTTTCTCCATCGGAGTACTGCACGGTAGATGAAATGTTGCTTGGATTTCGTGGATATTGTAAATTCAGGGTCGACATAAGTATATATAAAAATGATATGCCTGTGTGATGCCAAGACTCACTTTTTACACAATCCTTTTATTTATCCAGAAAAAAATGTGTATAGACTAAACTTCCAGAAATTATTGGTACCTAGATTGAATACTTTACAACTAGCGACCCCACTCTATAATATCAACCATAAGATAATAGAAGTGAAATTCCTACACAATTTTTGCCATCGAAGAAATGTCCGATTAATTGTTCTGTCTTCGGGTGCACTAAACATTTGACCATGACATCACACGTGCAAAAAATTGTTATTATATTATCGTTTATGCATCATTATAGGTAGTAGTATGATATGCTAGTAGTAGTTACTGATGTTAATAAAAATATTCCGAATAGTTACTGTTGTAAACCATTACTAATTACTATTAAACTTCGATAATAGCTATTCGAATGATAATCATCCGAACAGCTACTACTGTTTCCTATTAGTACGCACTATTAACAACGAACAGTTACTGTTCGATCTTAATAGTAACTATTGCTAGTTCAATAGTTTTTTTTAGAATATTTAGAATATATTCCTTATATTTTACATGTATACTCAAGATCACCAAGAAGCATACTAAAGTCCTTACTCATACCTCTCTTTTGTAATCGTTTTTAAGCATCTTCTAGTTAAATGTGATTTTAGTTCAAAGCTCGCTTTTAGGATGATCAACCTGGCATCGTCGCAAAAGCATGGTGGTCAACGCTATGCGCATGCGCACTTCTTGCACTACTTATTTAAAATTGAGTTTTTTTTCGAGGTAATGTTGATCAAATATGCAATTTTAATTGTCAAACATTTCATTCCTTCATTAATTTTATTGGTAAGCCCATTGGTTTTAAACTTAACTCATTAAAGAGCAACATCGGTCATAATTGCACATTTCATATTAACATGAGATTATTCTTCAAGTAATCAACAAAATGTATTGACGGAAGTGCTGCTGTCTGCACAAACGAATTTTTAAAAATGTATATTAAATTTATTGTAGCAATTAACAATCCACCCAACTGCTACAAATTGTTCAGCAATCAAAACCGTACTACATTTCAGTTGAATGGACAGAGCATAAAAATGAGCTTGATTCACATGTCCATTTGGATACACTAATCCCTTGTGCCAATTTGACAGTTGAACGACATCGAATCTGTCCACCTCTGACACCTGATACCAATTTCAGAATCACAGTGTACTTCAAATTGATGAATTCGAATATCAAAAACTTTCGGTTTAGACTAGCACATTGCATTCACTTTGCAAACGCAAACGAGGTGAACGATATCATCGCTCGACGCCATTTTGACAGACGGCATAATGACATTAGAATACTGCACTGATCCGTTTTTAAGAAATTAGCACTCTCTGTCCCTTAAAAGTGGCTTAAAAAAAGGTACGAATATACGAAGAAAATTTTCTAGTAAATATGGCTCTGGAATTCGTGGTAAAAATTATACATGAACCTAATAACATTGGGAAATAACGGTAAATTACGTAGTTTTTATCAGCAGTGTAGCAATTTTTACCTATAAAATATGGTAAAAGATATCGAGTGAAATTTACTACTATAGGGCGATAAAATTTAGCTGCTTCAGCGTAAAAATTCCTGTGATTATTCGGAAAAATAAAAACTGCATTAATGGCACATAGCGGAGAGAAGAACGCGATGTAGAGGTCAGTAGATGTGAATTTCCGGTGGGGCAGCACCTGCGGTCCTGGGGGTCGATTGTCTAACGCAAACGTAGTGAAAATAAGACATGCAGAATAACACAGAATATTGGCTAACAGCTATTCACTTTTAGCATATTTACTATATTTGAGTTACCCCCCTCCGATGAAATCTGTGCGCCCTCACAAATCGAAGTTTCCCTACGGTGACCGACCGTTTATCATCACGGCTAGTTAAAATTTATACGAATTCACTAGAAAATTTGTGTAAAATCAGGCAATTTCTATTTTGCTTTTCAGCACGAACATAAAATACTATTCTATACGATAAAAATTGCGATTAACCATACATGTTTTAGCGGTGGATTAGAATTTTTTCCAAATTGGATTGATTATAAATCGCAATATTTTTACCATGTTTACCAAAAACGTAGTAGATGCAGTATCTAAAATTTCTTTTTTATCTGTAACATTGAATAAAATTATATTATGCACCAGAATTATCCCGCATTAGATTGCAATTTTTATTCGAAAATTTTCTCCATGTAGGTATTGGCCCTAAAATTGTATACATCTTTTAAAGATCTTTTTGTAAAAGTGTTTTAAAAGAGATGTATGATTAAGGGTCGTAATGTTTATGTTCGTTTATTTTTCGTAGACTAAATTTTACTACGAAATTAACGTAATTATTTCCATACAGTTTGCGTTGATTAGTCATTGACTTTTTCCAAAAATCCAATCAACTTTCTGTGGATTTTCCATAGAATTTATTAAAACCGAAGAAAAGTCGATGGTTAGCATATTTTCTCCGTTGAGGCAAAAGTCAACGTGAAATATGCGTCGAGCGGATTCGCTTGGGTAGTAATAGTAATATGAACAAAATATGGTTGTCTTGTACCATAAATACGGTCCAACTAACTATAAATACAGTTTATTTAACTGCAAATATTTTACTATGCTACAGACTACTTCGTAAAGTAAGGCACTATATGAATTATCGACAAAACTATAGGAATATGCATCCTCATTTGTTGCCACAATTGCAGCGATACATGGTTCGAATTTTAGGGCTGTATCCTCATACAGGCGCCAATGTTCGGGCGTAGGATTTTGGTTGGTGAAAAATGACAATTTTTCTCCCACCAGCTGGTATCCACCAATCAAAATACCGCGTTCGAGCAGTGGCGTCTGTATGAAAATCTAGCCTTAAGCAATAAACTAATAGTAAATTACCTGCAAAGCTGGCAGTGTTGTTCAATTTTCTAAAGATGAATCAATCACTATCCACCGATAATCACTGAATATTCAATCGAAATTATAAGTATACCACTGAAACTTCTATGGAGGATAACATTTACAAATTGAAGGTGATGAAGAATCATTGGTATTACAAATATAAAGTATTATAATATTTAAAAAGACTGTCAACATCCCAAAACAATATGACTATTACAAAGAATGTATTAAATATGTATTGAAGGATATGCGAATATGCGTAATTACTTTTTAAAAAAAAGTGTGAATGTGTGTGGTGCAAACGATATAAATATTTATGGTGTCTTCAAAATTTTCGATGAGGTCCGCTTTCGTATTCTTCAGTTATTTATTTCTTAGTGATTGATCCCGTATTAGCAAAAAGTTTGCTCAAGTCAACAACTGAATAGGCATTTCGTCTAAGCTGCATTTCAACGAATTCTTTAAGAGCATCGTATGCAGATATCATGCCCCGTGTCGTCGGTGTTATAAAACCTGAAAAATACGTATGATAGATTTTTATGTTTTCATTCAGATTTATTATTCATTTGAACGATATTTGTTACCATACTTACACTTATATTGTGGCTGGTGTATGTTAAACACATGAAGATAGAAACAAAATTGATTGTACAATTTTGTTTCTGAGTACTAAAAATATCAATAAATGATTTTATGAAATGGTAGTATACAAGTATTATTATATATATCTTATAGTAATTGTACAGCTCGAAAAAAAGAATGAAACGGCAATGCTTACAATTCGATGCATATTACCATCACGACACCGATTGCATTTAGGATAGGTCTTATTAAAATCATGTGGCACCTGTCGTGTCACGTTACCACAAATTGGATTTTCACATTCAATGCGA
>JARPRH010000428.1:261981-276913 GCA_031763665.1 Calameuta haemorrhoidalis | reverse complement strand
TTATTAGTGACAAACCAAGGGACCCAGTGAGAGTCTGGATGTAAATTAAGCGTTTCTCGAACCGATATCTCGTATTTTAAAATGATGCGTGTCAAAATGATCCGTGCTTCCATTTTCCGTTCGTCTTGAAAAATTATTTCGACTGTCGAATTTGCCCGCGCGAAATTCATGCTACGTAAAAGGTCCTGTACAATCGGCTCTGCGCGATAATGAAATCTGACCCGCAATCAATATTTATGGCCGTGAGTTTTGGTCACCTTGTTTATTTTTTTGTCATTTTTTTTTTAAATTATCCCCTTTCAATCCCGTGTCAATTCGAATTCGCTTATTTTCCGTCGCCCCTACAGGTATACAGATTTCCAATTTCAGTCTGTGGCAGTCTAAGATCTATCGAAGAGATACAATTTAACGAAGTCACTTTTCGCCCTACTTGCTCTTACAACGTCCGTCTTTGCGTTTCTGTCTGTTTGCTTTAAAAGGATTCTTTCGTTTCGTTCTCGTGAAGACGCGAGAGTTAAGTGGCGAGTGTGAAGTAAGAATCAAGTTTTATTTTTTTATTTTTTTTCCTCTTCCGTTTCCATAGTGAGTGGTTGTGCAATTACTTCTATTCATTATTTGAGATCGAAGAATGAACTGTCCTTATCGATAATACATTTTTTTCTGTGAAATTCTCGATGACGTCACTTACTCGTGTGTTAGGTACATACGCACATACGTGCCTTGTCTCGCTCGAGCATATGTGTATAGTATATAGATATACGCGACGTATCAACGTGTCATTCATACCCCGGTGACTATTTTTTTCAATTGTTTAAGACGCTTTATTAACATTGTTGTGTATATAAATATTCCTCATCCGTCTGTCTCTGGAAGTGCGGACGCCATATTGTTCTTTCTCATTGTGTCTATCGTCATATGAATTATCGTTAATGTAAGAAGTTTACGTGTACCCGTGCGTGTTATCAACGTTTACTCTCGTCCAGTTATCACTGTCATTATCGTATGTAATCCGTAAACATGTCGATTGACAATATCTGTCTGTTCATTGAATTATTTTTTTTTCTTTATACAGATTAAAGTTAGTGTTATACAATCGAGCATGACGACCTTGTTCTCAGTGACGTCGTCATAGCTATCAATGTATTACAGTACCTAATGACAATAGTTAAATCATTGATCAATAATTATAAATTAACGTCGCGATAATTAGATCAGAAAAAAAATAGACTGATTGATCAAAAATTCATTAATAGCAAGGATGACTTCACTGTTGGATCAAATTTTTTGAATTTTCAACACTTTTCAAATTTTTTCCGTCTAATGCGATTTTCTCCCTAATATCTGTAACGATGCCATACGTGCCGTTTTGAAATACGTTTAATAGTGCATCTGTCATATAAAAAAAAAATGTATTCTTACGAAGTACCGATTGAAATGTGAAAAGGCTGTCAAGTGAACGGATCAACGGAAATTGAGAGTAGATTTACGAGGAATAATAATAATGACAATAATGAAGACTAACATCAATGATAAACGCACACAGAATATGGAAGATGAAACGTTGCATCACCAGTCGTGTAGAGTATCTCGAAGTACGAAAATGTTACAGTGTGCGAATACGAGTATCGTAACAATTGGCGAAGGACGTTAATTAGTATTAATATAATAATCGAGGGTCCGACTACTAAAGGTATTATACGTCTAATTGTAATTTAAACCGCAAACGATTAACGCATCGCACTGGTTTTCGCATATCCACATAAGTATATATGTATATATATACCGTATAAAAATGACATGGCGCCCGCAAATTTGTCCTGTCCTATTTTTTTTTTCTTGTAACGTTATTTAATAAACACCTAAATAAATTTCCTATGCCTCGTTCATCGCAATTTAATATAGGTGTAATCCTAACCTAAATCTCATCCGATCCTGTATCGTGTGCCTTTCGTGTCGTTATTCTCAATTGTATATATATATATATATATATATTATAGTTCATAAGGGAGCATATAGGTATGTAACATATGCCTGTACATGAACACGCATATGCATACGGGCAAAAGGGAAGTGCACGCACTTTGGCAGGCTATGACTATGTATTTCTATATATGGTTGTGTATATACATGTACATACTATATATATAAATGCTCTCATATCTGCGAGAAAGCACGTGCACTCATTTTGGAGAATGTTTATATAATCATATGTGTACATACGTATATGCATGCACTTATATATAATATATATATTTATTTATTTATTTATATATAATTTTGTATTATACTCATGTGTACCTAGACTCGATCTTGTTACAAGTATTATTTAGAATATTATTTCAATGAGCAAGTAGACTAGTGTACTGTTGCTCCGCTTCCGTTTATCCATTATCCATATGTACGGCTCGTCCGCCATTTTTACACAGTTTCCGTCTATTTAGTAAATACGTGCCACGTGTGTTTTCCTCAGCATCTTTCGTTCGTTTAATATATATAAATGGTAATAGACTTCTCACGCGGTCCTCCGTTCATCTCGCACGCTGATCCAGTAGTGCATTGTTTTTCTGTTTTCTTTTTTTGGCTTTTCTTTTCATCTCAGTTACTTATTGCGACCCGTCCGAACTTTAATCACTAACAATAAGTGTAGCGTTTTATTAACGTTACTGAATCTTAACGCGCAAACTTACGATATTATTTACAGCGACATCTGCCAGTTCTTTTTCGCAACGTCTCGTACAGTCTGGTTTCGTTCAGCTCGATTCACGCCACGTGTGCATTTCCGTACTATTTTGACATTGGGTTTAACTCTGGTTGAATTAGTATGTCTAATATGTATGCTCGGTAATCAAACCGTGATACGTATCGCGCGAGCAAATCGGACATCGGGTGATAACTATGTATTATTTGCAATTGTGTTGTTGTATGTATTTGCAATTGTTTGCAATAATATAGCGTATTGCGATTTTCACTTTATGCGATTTTTATGAAATTTTCGTTGTAAGTTTTTCTTTGCTATTATGGGCGATGGTATCAATTCGACTTTTTATATTGGAGTCGGTACACGAAATTTTTTTATTTTCATCATTTAACGATATTCTGGACCAGTTAATGATTTTTCTAAGATTGGGACAATATTTTGACATTTAATTATTTTGTGTATTTTTTTTTTTTTTAGTAGCTACGGAACACAGAGACGAACATGACGGATTTGCTCGCGGGAATATGTCGAGCCGTTTCATTTCTGTATTTGACAATAATTCTTTGACGCACTACAAGTTGCTATTGTTTGGAGTCTCTTTTACTCGTGACTGCTTTTCATTTTCGTGTTCAATGTTTTCTATCTCTTTCTTCGTCCTTTTTTCACCCCCTTTTCTTTCTTCCTTGCTCGTTATACGGTATCTATCTCGGGGGGGGGGGGGGGGGGTGGGCGATTCAAAAAATGTTCAGCTAGTGACTATTTTTATATAATACCTATATGCGTTCGATTTGATTTCAATTGTCTGGACACTTTTCGTCGTTCTAGCTTATGGGGGATGTTACGGTGGTGGGATAATAATATTATCTGACGCACTGCACACTCTAATATTAGTAATTATGTCGCGATTTACAGTACGCGGCGCGCACGGTACGACTGATCGATTGACAAAAAAGAATAATTTTCATCTTCAAAATATTCAAACTTTACCAACTGTATAATCCACGATTCTACATATACATTAGCAAAGAGCTCTAAAGAAGCAAAGAAAAAAGATTTTAAAAAAGACCCATTAGCCACTCGTAATAAAAACTTGCACTTCATGAATATTCGCAATTTATTTGATTTGCAAAAAATTCACGCGTACTACCGTCACAAAAAATAAACAGTTATGCCAACCGTCGATCTTTTTATTAGTCGCTCGACCTGATTTTATTGGATAATTAATACACGAGCGTGTATAGATCGTTGAATCGACGTTGGAATTACGCGAATCATATATATTTCGTGTTAAAGTCAAACGGTCGAACGTGCGGCTGCGCAATTGTACCCACTACGTATCAGTACGTTAAACGTCACATAAAACGTACACGTTAAATACGCAATAAGTTCGTCGTGATGTAACGGTGGGCCGTCGTATAGTTTTCTATGTGGAAAAAGACAGCAACTATAATATTGAGGTGGCAGTACCGCGAACCTCTAAGGGCGATTTGAGCAACGTTATTGGGCGTCGTAGGAGGCCTCACTGTCGTCAGTAGAAATAACAGTAGTTTAACTTCGCAAAAAGAGGATTCGCGTGGAATCGATAAAATCGGAAATTCACGTAAGGCACTCCCAGAGCCTTTAATCATCATTATCTTCGTTATCTCTCATTATACATATATATATATTTTTTTGTGGTTTCGTTTTTCAAAATCACTAAATTATTTTTGTCTTTTTTTTTCTGGCTTATTTTTCCCCCCTTTTCTCTCTTTCTACTCCTTACTCTTCTTTTTTTCGTGGATAGCGGAGAGATGCTAGTCTATGTTTTTTTTTATTTTTTTTTTTTCCATAAAAATATCACCGTTTCTTCGACGCTAGCTGTCCTCTCGCGAGTTCACTATCTTTTTTTTTTTCCTTTTTTTTAATAAGAATCTGAAATTTACGCGCGCCCGAGAACCGGATGAATGTATTTCTCAGGAGACGAGTAGATTTAATCTAAGAATGCGGTGGAGTGGGGGGGGGGGGGGGGCTCATCGGTTCTCAAGTATTGTGAAATTCTTTTCTTTATTATATATCACTGTTGCGCCTGACTGAGTGTGTTGCGAATTTTTCTACGTGTCACTATGTGTGTTTTTTTGTGTATGTGTCTCTTTTTGCAACAAACTATACGTCCATCTGTGTTCGTCGTATGTATACGTGTGAGTGTGTGTCTATGAGCGTGCAATTGTGACTATGTAACATCTATACATGTATATATGCTATATGCACAGGGTGTTCCTTTTTAATTTTACATTAAAGTGCTATCGCAATTGTGATAAAGGGATTTGAAATTAAAATCAGCATAATAGGGTAACAGGAGTGTATGATATTAAAGGAGACAATGGGACGTGGAGAAAGTTACGAGAATCGATGGGATAAGCTTAAGATGTTATTTAAGATAGAATGTATATATGTATATATACATAGACACTAGTGCATTGATTACAGGAGTAGTCGGTATGTCTTTGAGAAAATCGAAATTTTTTTGGTGGCAAATTTTATTTTCATGATCGTTATTAGTAAATTGAAAAGTTGATATATTTTTTTGAAACTGCATAATTTGTTAAAATCTTTTGCACCTCGTTGATGTAATAAAAATACTAACAGATTAGAGAGACGATTTTGAAGAATTTTTTGCAAAATTTTTCTGTTCCTCGGTATTCTGTTTAGTTATTTCTGCGTTAAATGTGTATAAGTGTTGTGTATCCTTTGGAATTCAAATTTCCTATACGCTTATGTATATATTTTTTTAACGTTTCCTGAATCTTTTGTTGAATAATTTTTTTCCAACTGCGTATATGTCGTGTGTGTATATAAGTATGTATTCATTTTTCATTTTATCTCATGACTCGATTCTCACAAAGGATCCGAAGCGACTATACCGGGGAAGTGGGGTATGGTGGGTTGTGCGCTAAGAACGTAAGACAGCGAGGAGACACGTCGAAGGATGCTAATGATAAGGAGTATGTCAATATAATGATAATGATACTGATATTGAGGTCGTTTAACGATGAATTTAACTCGCGCGACATATAATCATTAATTTTGTATCACACTATAGAAAACATTTTTATTTCTTCGAGGCTGCCTAGCGATGGATTCTTCTCTATTAGAATTTTTTTTCTTTTCCCTCCTAATTTTTTATTTATCCGATTTCATCGAGATTTCCCGAGTCCGCGCGTTACGAATATCTAAAAAAAAAAAATTCATCCTAAACGCCAAGGTTCATTTTTATGGAGGTTTATACTTTCTTTAAGAGGAACGGACGAGATCTTTGAAGACAATCTTAGCGTTTTGTTTGTGCACTGTCGTTTTTTTAAAATTTTTTAATTTGCTCTTTCGCCAATTTATTCGTGTCGGATCTCTTTTAGGTTGTCTGTTTTTTATTTTTCCATTTTATCTTTGATAATAGATCACAGGTTCGTTCCGATACGTCTAATTGATTTAATTATTTTGACAATCCTGCCATTTCAGTTGGAATACGGATTTTCAGGATCGACACGATCGTGAAACGTATCAGTGTAGTCTGTATGAAGTTGTTCGACTATGCAATTTATTCGGGTTTTACAAAAAAAAAACGACCTTATTGCGCATGCTCGCGAGAGCTCATAAAGATTTGCCAGTACCTTTCGGGACGCGATTTAAACGTTTATGATCGACATAATTTTTTCTTCATGTTTTGGTTTTCCCTAGAATTTTTTAAAATTGTATGGTCCTCTTTTGAAATTCACGAGTCACTCCAATTCGTGACTATTGATCTCGTGTTGATTAAAAAAAAAAAAATGAAAATTTTAAAATTATTTGAGCTTCACTAATACCTAAAAACGATACCGATTTGAAACGGATGCGAAAAGCACTGACAAAACGAAAGATACTCTCGCTGATTAATCTGCAAAATCTCGGCCAGTTTTCCTTGAGGATGAGGAACTTCCATAAAATACAGACCCCAGATTCATACACATAATATACACGCAAACATTCTTACAATATAATTATTCATCAGAAATCACTCGTCCAATATCTAATCTCTAAGCTATATACGTTTAAATAACGTGTTTCGTACAAATAGACGTCATCCCGCTCGTCGTCCATCTTTGGTATTTTTTTCTCTTTTTTTTTTCGACTTTACAGTGGTAATAATTGTTCAAGATGGTGCCCGATCTAAGGGGGATGTTTAATTTTATCTTTATATGTATATACTACATGCAGTTAATATTAAATTCATTTTAGAATTTGGTACTCTTGAAACGACTCATCACATCTTTCGCCTTGTTCGTATCCTTCTCGTATATATATATATATTTTATTATTTTTATTCGGTAATAATAGTAATAGTATCGTGTAACTGTACTTTATTCACATAACTTATTACGTTACAGTTTTATTATTAAAAAGGTGCGTGGTTGGCGAAGGGGGTGTGGGTGGGGGGTAGGTTTGAATTTCAAAGCGGTGAAAGGAAATTGTATTAGAGAAGAAAAAAAAAACAATTTTAATACAAATGAAATCATCGTTCGAGTATATTTAGCTTTTGATCCGATCAATCGAGGATATTTGACCGAATATCTCATTAGCCAATAAAATCCTGGATTAAATTTTCTACTTGATCTATTAATTTGACATAACCCAAAGTATCGGACTTTCTAAAGGACTTGCGATAGATTTCAGATTCAGATAGTCAGATAATTTTTTGGATAATAAAACGAAAAATTTTGTATCAAAGAAAAACGGTGGAAACGCAAAATGGATTTATATACACACGATTACCGATTTATAACATTGATTTTCCTTTCAACATTTTGACACGCGGCCCCCCCTCGATACCGTGTGATAATAAATTTCCTTAAATCGTCATTGTTTTTTCTTTTCTTTTTTTCCAATTTAAATCGTATTAGATTTTTGCGCGTGTGTCGAGTGTATAATAATCAGTATATCATGTAGTATTTAATTAATCATATACTTACAGGACTTACAGTTACGTTATATTGCGATCTGTAGTGAATAATGCTGCGTGTGTTGGTTTTTATTAGGTACATACTTAATTTCATTCACGAGTATAGATAAGTAATTAACGTCACTTCTCATCCCTCTCGCGCTTCCGGTTATATTTTAATCTCGATTTTTTAATTTTTAGTTTAAACTTTTATTAATGTACTCATTCAATACCACTACTCTGTATGTTAGTTTATATTGTTTAAAATCTCTCTCACTTTCTCTCCCTCTTTCTCTCCAGCTCTCACTCACTCTCTCTCTCTCTCTCTCCCCTCGAAAATTAACTTGTGCTCCTTTTTCCGCGACGGCAACGATGCTCGAACTTGAGAAATACCTTTTTTTAAAGGGATGTCGAGTTTATTGCAAAAAACGTGTAAAATCCTCCCGCAAATCGTAAAAGTACATCGTTCTCGAGCATCGTTGCTGCATATTGCAACAAGGGCAAGGCGAGAACAAACGCGCAAATCGTACAAAAAAAAAACAACGAATCTGCGAATATGAATTCATTATAAGCGTAAAAGAATTTCATAAACGATAACAGCGAAAAGACGAATACAACATAAATTCAATGCTATCGTAATTTCGTCGTGACATATGAAAATCGATCTTTACTCCTTTTACATAACCAAAACGAGCAGTGTGCTACTACTCGCTCACATATTCCTTATTAAAATTTTGCGTATCCCTTATTCGAAAGTAGATAAATAAGAATAATTGAAGAAGTCACTTTCAATATAAGTTGTTAGGTGCAGTTCGAAATCGATAGTGGGTATGTATAATACATGGAATAAGACGAAAAAAATGAGTGTAAATGATAACAGGATTTTAGCGCTAAGCCAATACGACGTCCTTTACGATAATCAGTTTATGTCGTCATAGACTGTTCTTAGTTTCAGCCAGGACTAGTGTGGCAGTGAATTGTCGTCCTATCTCAGTGAATCTCGAGCTCTAGCATGATTTTTTACGATCGACGAACTTACGATCGTTCATTTTCGTCTAATCGGTATCCGATCGGTCCTTGGAAACGTGAATCCTCGAAGAAGGCGCGACAATGCGCAGAGGCTTTGACAGTGTCAAGAAATTGAATATGACGTTCGATGAAAATTCGGATTGTGTCTTGACTTGTCGATCCAGACCTCGTATTGGCAATGCAAATCCTTTCGTGATCGACGTTCTATATAAAATGCGAACGGTAAATGTGTTTATCCTAAGAAAAATTTTGGGTTTCTTCGTCCACTGTCGTTCTGATTGACTATTACGTATAATAATATGAAGTTGGCAGTTTCTGTTAACGTGATTTGAACTGTTATCGTACGCTTAGTTCTGGATCGTGGCGATGATAGCAATTTTTAAATCGAGCTCGAATCGTTCAAAGACGATCTCACTCTCTCTCTCTTCATTTTTTTCTTTTTTTCTTTCTCTTCGCCCATCCAAAAGTCCCACGTGGTCGTGGTGACGGAACTTCCGGTTTTTTTTACAGTATATGAGATCACCAAGTCTCACGACTTGCCGTCACCAATCCGCAACGACCCAAAATTGATTTTAGCAGTTTCATAAACACATTCACAAACAAACGAACAAACTTACAGACCATCCTGGTTCGACGGCCGCTCGCGGCCCTCTAACGTTATTTTATATATATATTATTTATATATATATATTTTTGTTTTCTCTCGTTACTAATTCACTTTCTATTACCTATATATTACAATAATTTATCTAAACCTAAACATGTGCGAACAATCACGTGTCGTGTGCACTACCGTCTCTGCGTATAATTAGTTCATAGTACTTTAATGAATACAATACTCTGTATAAAACTTGTATGTACAAGGGGGGTAATTGGTTTCTCATCTTTATCTTCATATTCTTTTTTTTTTCATTATGTAGTTTAATTGTTATCGAGCGATCGGGCTGACATTTGTCGATGACTGCCCTTATCGGATGTTCAAGTCTCAATTTCGCCTTTAGTTGTATATATTCATCGTGCACTCTTGTACTCCTCATTCTAATAGTGCTCTTAACGATATTCGATTTCTTGCTCTTAACGATATTCGATCTGATAATACGCAATAGGTGCCCACGATAAACTTAAATCCTACCAGAGGACAGAGATCCTTATAATATGTAATATTTAAACGGACCATGGATATAGTTTACGGATCGTCCAGGATAGTCGTGTAACGGGTGACACTTGAAATATACAAAAGCTTCGATCCTCTTCCAATAGCCAAGTTCGAGTTATCAGTTTGAATCGGTGATCTTGAAAAGTCGTGAGAGAAAATCACGAGGATCGTTAGGAGTAGATCATTTTTATTTTTTAATTCGATCGGTACTATTTGGATTTTGAAAATTGATTTTTTTTATTCTGTTCGATTAAATAGTACAGTGCCGTCTCAACGCATTACCGTGAGTCACTCCCGCGACATGTGAGAATTTGATATCTTTTTTTTTTTGAGGGCTACAGAAACTCTGTACTCGACTGCTTTTTTATTGGAATAATTTTCAATGCGACACGACGGTCCTGGACGTTTGAAACCGACTAACGAACCGTCTACAACGTAAATGTAGGCATATACTCTATAATTGTATCACAACGATAAAACGCTCTTGACCTTTGCTATTAAATAGAGACTCCAATTAGACAACGTATATATCACTGCGGAGTGGCGCTCTAACGAAAATAAACAATGGCATAACGTCAGAGAATAAGAGACAGATGACGTATGCGATACGCGGTTAATATGCAAAAGTATTTTCAAACGTAACGGTAATGTAGTCTTAACGCTTTCATTTGGAATTCGTGCGCGTGCCGCTTATACTTGTGTCTGGGCTCGTTGATTAACGCACTAAAATTTTGGCTCACAGCCCAGGGCAGCAGACCGCCCTTACGAAAGTCACTTATAAAGTATGATCACGTCGCGCGCGTCACTCGTACGTGTAGAAGACGTAGAAAATAGGAAATTGGCATGAAAACCCGGGAGTATCATTTTTTTTTTTCATTCATCTCGCTCGACTATTCATCGAGGATGAAGCATCTCTTTTTTGGTTCAACTTGTTTTTTCACTTTTTTTTCACCTTAATTCCTTTCGGCTTCCTTTTCTTTGCTTCTGTTATACTGTATCCTGTTCTCGTTAGTCGTGCAAGGGTGGGCTATTCGTTGATACGCGTGAAAGGCGTAACGACGTGTGTAGAATTTTGAGTCGGGGCACTGTTGGGTATTATTTTTTTTATTTCCGTTTGACTATTTTTTTTCTATCGAACAATGCAATTTCTTCGTGATATCGAAGTATCGCATGCTTCACGATAATAGGAACTTTCGATTTTCCTGCTGGCTAGCAGTGCTCAGCCATTCGTTTGATATCGCGGCAGGTTTGTATACCTATAGTGTTCTTTGATATCCCGCAGAGAGTAAATCGGATTGGCGAGTTCTCGCGTGAATTACAGTTGGGGAAATGCGTGACGTCTATTCGTTACTGGATAGGTAGGCATTGTTATATACTTGGGGAGTGCGAGTAGTCGATATCCGGTTTTCTGGATAGTGAAACCGTCATTCAACATCAAGAGCTTTGACAGCTCGAAGAGGGTAATTCCAGATGATTTAGAGAAACGGTATCCAAGGATACTAATAAGGATATTTATTATAGGGGTTCGAGGTAAGAATCGTGGCGTCCTGTCTCCTTCGAATCTGGCGACCGGACGATTTCGGGTTGTTGGGGTGGTTGGTAGGGGGTGGCTGGGCGTGTCTGGTCGATATCGTGAATGGCAAGCTTTAACATCTCACCCTTGTATTTCCACGGGAACGGTTCAACGTATGTGAGACGAAATTGTGAAAAAATAAATTCTTAAAGGGTGTCGGAGAAAATTATATAATAAAATAAGAAATTCAAAATTTCATACTTTTTTTTTGTCAAAAATGTACGTGGTGGGGTTGGAGTTACGTGTAAACAGTCGAGGGAGAATTTCCTGGTCAAATGAGATTCTCAATTCGTGGATTTGAAAGGATTACTGGAAGAAGGGGTTAGTTGTATCAAGGTCGTAGGAGAGGGGGTAGGGAAGGAAGGGGAGAAAGGAAAGTGGATAAATAGAGAAGAAGATACAATAAAGGGGTAGGAGCGAGAAGAAGGACGCGGAAAGATCTCTTTCTCCGTTTATCAATGCTACACGTCCCGTAAGTATTGCGCGTTAAACGAGCTAGGAGATCAAACAAGATTCTCTCCAGTCTCGTAGAAAAGGATTCAACTGGACCGGTAAGAAGCATTAATTTCACAAGCCTCTCTTAGAGCAACGCTCTCGTGACGCCAGACGTTTCTTTTGATCCGCTACGTGCCAGGATAAACGTTCGCCCCTCTAACCCCTCTTTGCCCCACCACTTTGTCCCAGTATTTTTTTTTATTTGTTTTATGTGTTTTGTCAGTTTTTTTTTCGCTTTCCCTACCTCTTTCCGGGAATGAGCTATTTTCTCAGCCGCCAGAGGGGATCGATAGCGCGAGGACCATGTATACGTGCCCGTGCCCCGACTCAATTTTTTTACCAGTACTTTTGTGCAAAGTGGTTTTTTCATGGTGTTCGAGGAACTAAACAATGAAACGGGGTTCCGCTTTTTCCTTTTATAGTGATAAAATTGCATGAAAAAAAAACCGTTTAACATGTAGGCGATAATTAGAAATAGACATTATAATTAGAGACCGTGAATTCGTGAGGGAAAAGAAGAAAAGGAAAAAAAAAGATATCACGACCGGATGTGCACGACAAAAAGACAATTTACAACGGGACAATGCTCAAGGGTAGCATGAGAAACAAGAACAGAGATACAGATGGCGTTACGGAGAACTGTCTATAGAATGGTTTTTGAAAGAGTGAAAAGTAGTTGAAAAAAAATATCGTTGCCATTTTTTTTTGGCTTGTCCGTCGCATTGTGCTTTGCGCGCATGTAAGGGTTCCTCGCTCTTTCCTACTAAAGAGGTTGGCATTTAACGTGGATCATGTAAGGGATATTTTTATCGGCGATTTCACGCTATGAGAATGACTAAAGGTCGCGCGAGACTTGAACTTAAAGAGAATAACGCGACGTGGTGCCAAGAGAAAATGAGAGAATAAAAAGGGCGAGAAATTAGGCGTAAAAAAAGTGGAACGCGAGTCAAGCTAAGAAGAAGTGAAAAACGGGAAAAAAATGCGTCACGGATTGGCCGGAACGGCAACGGGCTCTGGTGCGCATGCGCGCGAGCTATCGCTTATCTCGCAAGCTGCACCACGTCGTTCCTCATTTTTGAGCCATTCTTTATTTTTTTCCCCCCTTTTGTTTTTCTATCCATCTTCTCTCAACTCGCTTCTCAAAACGGTCACCTCTCGCAGCTATTCTCACGAGCAACGTCCCTGCCGCTATTACTCCTTACTTTCTCCACTTTCTTCGAACCCTCTATCGTTCACGCTTATTACAATTACACCAGCACCGATCGAGAGTTACAATTACAGTAGCATCGTAACTTCCTCACTAATGTATTAACTAGTTAGTTTAATATTTCGCATCAGTCTCCAACATTCAACGTGGCTCAACACATTTTATACTTTTATCCATTTTTTTTCTGTCCCACCCTCTTCCTCCTCTTCCGTAGTTGAAATTACTTCGATGAAGTCCGCCTTTGAGTTTGGGCCTCGATCTTTCTCCACGTACGTCACTCATATCGCGTCAACGTCAACATTGACAAAGAAGACCGTCTTAACGAGACAACCACTGTACCCGTACTTCTGTACGTTTATTTTTCATACAAATTCTTTTTCATCGTCGTCATTCTCGTATTTCAATATCCGCTTCACTTTTGCCTAACATCCGGTCGCGTATAGGCACGTATCCATTTTCTTGCTTTTTTTGATTTTTTTTTCAATTTAATTCCGTCACCCGTTACCCGTCTCTTTACTCCCTTTAGACTATTCCTATATCTAACCCTCGTTCGTAGATGCCTCCTGTCATAGCACATTCTTCATAATCGAGCAGATCGATCCCTTAGTCGATAAACCTTAGTTAACTATTAGTGTGGCTAAATTGACGTATTTATACCGAAGTTTTTTTTTTGAAATCTTTTTCATTTACGGACTAGAGATATACTGGCAATGTTTTCCGGTCATAATATGTTCGTCTCTCGTTGAATTAATCCGCACTGCAATCACGAGTCACATTTTCACCCAGTATCGTAACCTATCCCACTTTTCATTCCACGTTGCAATACATCTCATCCTTTATATCGCCCCTGACACGCGATGCACGTCTAATTCTCCTTGTCACCTTTGAACTTTTTGCGCCATTTCCTTGCCACTATCTATCGACAGCTTCGGACAGTATCGTCCCTTCGATCAGTTTCGACCTTTCTTCATCCACATCCACGCGACCGGCACCATTGGTTAACTTTCTTTAAATCCTCCACGAGATATTTATCATTCGTTCCGCTGATCGGGGCGACATCTCGCGTGGGCTTTCGAAAGCCACTACAAAAGCTCACGACGGGTAGAAGCTCCGAGAGTCGACTAGGATGTATCTGCAGTGCCTGAAAGTCGAAGTGGTCACAGCACGGTTTAGTTTATTAATTCTATTTTTCTTCTTCGTTTCCTCTCTATATTCCTCTTTCGTCCTCTCAGTATCCTCATCTGTCTTCGTCAATATCTTCAACCTTCTCCTTCACGGTTCTGGTACTTATATCCGTGGCTCTATCCTCTACTCCACCTTGTCGATGTCCTTCAGCAGGACCCACCGTAGAAATTTTCGTCCTAAGCCGACTTTGACGAACAGCGTTGCATTGCGTCGACTTTGACAGCCAAGGTTGGCTGACAGATTTGGTCCAACGCTGAACCGATAGTGGGTATGCCATGCTGCCAGAACCAAGCCGATGGCGAATCGTAGTACCGATTTGACAGATTCTATCAGCATTGACCCTGTCTCAAGCACTAGTCCTATCATGTTGCTGCTACTAGGTTATGGCCCAAGCGTCGGTGTAACGTCAAAATAACATTGGGTCTTACGAGCGCGTGACCCCGGTTCAGGGTTGGCGCTGATCGTATGTGGAACGTCGACTCAATACTGGGTCGATGCTGGGCCGATATTGAGTTGTTTGTATGTTTTGACATCTGATCAGGTTTGTCTATAAACAGTGTCGACCTAACGTCAGGACAATATTGGGTCATTTGTATACATAGTACCCGGCCCATCGTTACGAAATGATATATCGGGTCTGT
>JARPRH010000428.1:227443-241992 GCA_031763665.1 Calameuta haemorrhoidalis | reverse complement strand
ACGCCTGAAAGTCGACAGTCGTAATATATACGAGAGGAAATTCAGTTTCCGTCGAATATAGTACAGCACACTTTGAAAAGTCGTATTTTCCACGTGGGACGTAGAGAAAAATCCATTGCCCCACGGAAACGTCGTAACGCCGTTCCATATTTTAGCGTCGGCACGCGAGTGCATATCGAGGACGTCGCGGAAAATATACATTGCTTTGCGAATGACTGTATCTCTAATTGTATCTCAAGAGACGTCGACGAGCTTAACGTGTACAGACGACACAAAAAGTCAAGGACGAAAACGGACAGGGTTCACGGTCTATGCGAAAGGTGCTGGGGATTTTGAAATTGACGTAATAAGGTACGAGATCAGTGCTGAACGTAATTTTATATGTAAAAACAACGAGATCATCAAGTATTACGATACTTGTTAGAATATACGGATCTGCTGAGAAATCTTTTCCCCGTCTATGATTGATGAAAAATATCCAATCGAATGAATGTCAAATTTTTAAGTGATAAGTGTGATAACGTTCTATGACTTTTACTAGTACGAAAGTTCACTTTAATATACACATATATTTGAAAGTGTAGAATGCGGTTTTCCTTTAATGGATAAATACTGCGTCCAGAGAAAGCTTGAGCTTTTATACTTCCAGGAGAACCCGAGGTAGCTACGTATTATATAACCAATGTCTTGAGAGAATTCTCGAGTAGTCAACATCCTCGACAGAGTAATCGACAAGGTGGCGGAAAACCTTTTCGCTCAAACGTCGTTCTCCCTTATGGCCGCACTTGAGTCACCAAAGTGTGGAATGAGAATTCCAAAGAGGAGGCTATTATCTTGAAGATTATGAGAAAGAAATACGTAAGAGGCACAGGTACGTCAGAGGGCTGTCGTATATTTTGTTGAACGTTAACGATGTTTATCAGGTACGTGAGGTCATTCGAGGCTCTAATAAAAATAGCTCAAGAGAAGCATAGGAGAATTTAATCGTCACCGAAGGGATCAATGTATTCGTTAGGATCGACCCGTGTCCCGAGGTCTCTGACAATTCACCGAAGAGAACTAGATCAGAGAAGAGAGAAAATAGTCCGGGAACATGCGCTACGTCTAACTTCAAGAATAACAGAGACGAAGAAAACGACGTCGACGTCGACGATGACGCCCATACCGGAAGTCTCAGGGGGTTTATCCAGTTTATCCATGGATTTCATCGGAGACTGCCTTCGTAGTCTAACTTTCGGAAGTTCTCGTATATACGAGCAAGAGCAGATACCGGTCGAGGTATTGAAACTGTAGAGTTTAGCTAACTTCTCAGTGCTCGTGTACTTAGAGTGTACTGGTTAGAGACAGTCGCTAGAAGGACAATCCTTTAGTACCAACAACAGCCGACAGATGGAAAATTTCTCTCGCTAATAAATTAGCGTCTCTCGCTAATCCATCTATCATCTCTTTTAATTAAATAGAGTCTTTGGATATCCTACAAAGTGATTACAGAATCTGCGTGGACGTGATTTAAATGATTAAAAAGGATTTTCGCGAGACTTATGCACCCTGGGATAGAGCATGTTAATCATATAAATTTCTACTGATCATTAACTAGCGTACTTTATTCCACTGTAAAGATGCTCTTGAGAATTTTATCGAAGCTCTGTCATACTACCACGTGATACCCTGCCCAGTACTGTATGTAGAGAAATATTGTCGAAGTTCCGAAGAGAGGACTGCGATCTTCCTCATAAACTTCAGTTGACGCCATTTTGCTTTGTACCTATTATCCTTGCTATGATTAGTCAATTTGCTCATAGTGCCATAGTTAATAGTCAGGCGTAACGCCACTCGGGCTATCTTGCTTTGATAAGCGTATCTTCCACAAAGATAGGTCAGAGTGATATAGGAATAGACAACAACAAGCATAGGAGGCACCTCTGACAATTCTTTTCTACAATACCCACGTTACTCTGGACAACTATCATTTACACGTTACAAAAACTGTCGTACCTTTTATCGATGATTCAATAAATATTTGTAATTTTATGTTATCGTATAATCCTGCGTTGCCTAAATTTTAAAAATCGTCAGCTCCGAGCACTTACCTACATACATCCCATTTCGCACATTCATAAGGAGCGTACAAAATTGCGCTACCGATAAACGTTACAGTGTGTAACAGAGAGAAGTGAATAAGTGAAAGAGAGAGAGAGAGAGAGAGGGCTCAGAAATTCGTCAAGAGAATTCTGAGGTCATCCTGCGGCGTGGCTATTTGCCAGAAACTGGGCAGATCGTTCGAGGTACCAACGAAGTTTAAGTTCGACGTGTCCAGTTAGATCGGTCCAGTATTCTTCTTCTAAGCATAAGGGGATACGTTACCGGTGGTTAAACTAATCTCCATGTCGCGTTGTCGATGACCAAGGACCTTGAATTGAGGAAGAGACACTTCGGGGCTGACGCCAACACTGTTCGGTCCTTCGTTCCATTTGTACCGGATGTCCCTCATGGTGTATCCGACTGAAAATATAGAGACCCCCCCCACGGTTGGTACGTACCTTGCGGAAGCCGCAATCTTGCGCAGCCTCCGAGGGGGCCTCCACTTACCTTTTACCTCATATACCTTCAAATCACGTGACTTTCATTATAAGCAAATTTAACGCCAAATCAAACGAGAGGAGTAATGTGATATAGGTGTGAGTATATGATCATCGTGAATTAGAAACCGGATATAAGGAATCTCAAGAAGAGTTGGATCATAATTCAGGAGTCTTCGATTTGGGTAATTTGGTTGAACGATGGGAGCAAATTTCGGATGGGAATTTTTTTTCGGTTTAATAAGGATACTGAGACATTTCTCGTGTACCATAATTATGAAACTCTTATCAGAATTATGGAAACGTGATTATCGTGCATTCGGTGCGGGAAAACGCTCTTGTCAACTGGTGTGAAATCAGTGGTCACTAGGACGGTTTTAGAGGAGGATGAATATGGGATATCTACCTGTAGAGAGGTGTATGGTTGTCTGTCGTTGCCTGTGCCCGAGCACGCGAAATTGCGGTAGTTCCACCTCGTTCGAGATGCCGACCGATTGTAGGCCGGCGATCCATTTGTACCGAATATCGCGCATTGTGTATCCAACTGCCAAGAGAACAAAACACAAATCTCCACTCTAGCATACAGTTAGACACTTAATAGGGCGGGCAGGAACTGACTAAACGAATGGATTGATAAAACTAAGAACAGATGGCGCCTCGGTCGATATTTCATTTATTTAACCGCGTGCAATAAAGTTTTTCTCATTTTTATGTATTTCATTTTATACAGGATGTACTGAGTAATAGGTATACCTAAGGTTGATAATAGGAACTTCGATGTGTATACCTACTTTTGAATCACACTGTATAGGTGAATATACAAGGCGCGACTGTTCTTAGACATCTGAGGGACGATTAAAAATAAAACATATCGATAACATTTAAATTAACGAGCGAAGGTTCTTTTTTTTTTACTGCAAAGGATTTCTTAAGTCTACCAATTAGGATACAACTCTTTTTTTTGCTCTGATTATATTACGTATGAAACGGCAAGAATAATGCTTTGATTTTTGTAAGCGCGGAAAGGCATTCATAGAATAATACGTATACTTTTGCTTTTTTATTTCTGTGCTTTTTTTTCTTATTTCACTTTCTTTATCCTGAGAACAAATCGCACTTTACTTTTGCGAAGATCAATTTTGAATATTTTGTCAATACAAATTTTGACGATACAATATTTTTGACATTCTTGGTATTTCTCGGTATATTGATTTGATATATGATTCTAATGTCCTATTTTGAATGGAATATTTCTTCCGTGATTACAACGACAATCAAGATACGCTCTTGTTTCTTGTCGCAGCCTTCCGCGCATGCATAAGAACATTCCTTTGGAACTGAGCTGGAGGTTACAATCGTTATACGACATTCCAGGAATTGAAATGGTATTCGACGGCGTGCACCGACATAGCGAACATTCGTAAGATTCTGGAATCCGCGATGCATTCAGAATTAAGTGCTCCATTTTGTTGGACGTCGAGCGAGAGCGATTTCTATGTAAAATAAAATTAAGTGTCAGACATGACAATTCGTTTTGAGTGCAATGCGAAAATTACGATGAAAACTCTAAATGACGAATAGATTAAATTTCGACTCAAGGGAACAAATGTTTGCGTACGATAACGACGAACCATGAAAAAGGGTATAATAATTTAAAACAATTTTTAAATAACGTACACGTGATTAATGCGAATTATTTTAATTAGAATGTGAGTTCAAGCACGTAATACCGAATGCACTGTACATGTTCGCTATGTGGTCGTTAACGACGATTCTGCTTCGACACTAAAGCCGCGTTTCCACGTGCAATTACTCAGCCGATCGACACTCGAGAACTTTATTCGACGCACGTTTCATTGCGCTTTGCGATTAACGCTCAACCCTCCAATGAGAAAAGAGGTTGCTGTAAATTTTGAAAATCCCAACGAATTGTCCGCGCGAAATTTTTTTCAACGTTCAAAAAGAACGGATTTGACGATATTTTCGTTATGGCGAAATATCGATATTTTCGTATTGACGATATTCAACCAATGTCTCGAGTGCGTCTGAATTGCCGTAGATACATCATGTAAATTTTAAACGTCCAACTTGAAAACGAACATATAATTTTAAAAAAAACAGAATGACTATAGGTCTTAATAGTGATAAACATGAAGTGGATATGGGATGACATATAGAAAATATGGAAAAGAGAGTAAAGAAACGTGTCGTGCATGCGTGCAGAGTTGTGTAATTGCAATAAAAGTTCACCAATATTTTTTCTTTTTTTTCTCTCTATAAACAAGAGCAGCATTTTAACACACTTAGTCAATCTTCTATAATTTATTTTTTCACATCTAAATAACTCGTTTTAATGCTATTGAATTAACAGTGCTAGGTATAACTATAGTTATACATACAAAGTGTATCAGCTAAGATGTAAGTTTGCGGTTTACGGCTAAACGGTGAACGATTTTGAGAATCTGATGTGACAAATATTGAATATTTTTTGGTAGAGCAGATATTGCGCATATCAATATTCTTCGTTTAATTTCCGTTCGCAAATAAACAAATTATCTTTGCCATTTCAAAGTTCCGGGAAATTCCACCAGATGGCGCTGTCAAGCACCTACGGCAGTTCCGGAAAATTCCGCCAGGCGGAATATTATGTATGCCATCCATATAAACTATTTTTTCATTTCTATCCTTTTTTTCTTGCTACATGACTTTTTCACTTAACTTTTTTCAATATCATTTGAAATGACAAAGAGAATTTTTTTATTTGCGAATGTAAATTAAGCAAACAATAATAATATATGCAATCGATGCTCAATAAAATTATTAAATGGTTGTCACATCAGATTTTCGAAATCGTGCACCGCAAATCGCAAACGTGCATCTTAGCTGATACGCTTCGTATATGTAACATATGTATGTAGTGCACTCGATGTGGCAGCTTCTAAATGCGCTCGTAACTCAAGACACTGTAAAAGGCAAGCATATACAGATACAGAACTACTTGGCATGCTTATCAAGACTTGACTATCATCTACAGGGTGGCCAAATGCGCGAGTCAATCTACGTAATTGCGTCCTCAAGTACAGGGTGGCACGAGGACATTAAATGCGAAGTCATGCTTCACCAGCGTCGCGACGCCTGGGCTGGGGGTCTTGTATCGCGCATGACACGTTGCACTAGAATGAGCCGTAGTCATGCACACGTGTCAGCAGCCAATCTGTCTAACCGTTTCTACCCACAAGTTTTACTTGGTAAAATGTGCTTGGGGTCGAGACATTGACAGAGATTCCGTCATCACACGAAATATTAAGCCGAATCGACTCGAATGGTTTCTGTGTAAACGGGATGCGTATTTTTGGTCCATATCGAGTCAGCCCGAGATACTCGCGATAATTTCACGACGAGAAAACGTTAGCGTCGCTGACAATAGTACGGCAACAAGTTCTCAGAATTAATTGCACGGTTCAATTACGTGAAATTCACTAAAGTATTTAAAATGTGAATAAGTATTTATGGGAGGGGGGGGGGGGGGGTGATGAGACGGTATTTTTTATAGACGGTTCTAATGAAGATTTACGTGGGAAAAGATTTCACTCTTGTATAATATAAAAAAGGAAGAAATTTTATTTTTCATATTTGCCTCGTTTTAAACTTTTTTTTTGAGTATATCATTTATATGTTCGTCTTGGGGTCTACGTATCGTAAGGTATTTATTATACGTATGTATATGTGTATTGCTAATTATGTACTTTCGTGCCACATGCATGATATTTTAACTTCATGCAAGTACTAATATGTTTCAGCACGTTAGTATTCCGCATTGGCAGTAGATTTTCTCGGAAGCCAGTGGTACGACTTTTCATGATCCTAAGGGTATTGCAGCTAGTGACGGCAGAGCTAGTAGGGGATGAAGAACTTGCGAGGAGAGCGACACGGGTCGACAGTTTTACGGATTCGCGGTAAAAGTTGGAGAAACTCGAAAATCTGTTCGACCAGACAAAATTTTGTTCAATCTCATACACGATGCGAATAGTACGCGTATTGTATATAAACTTTAAAATTTAGACGAACTATTATAAATTGTAACGTTCATAAAATTGTTCATTTTTATAATTTTGTAAAAAATTTACGATAAATCGTTTGTCCTTACTGGACTTTAGATCAATAAAAATTGTGTAATTTTTTCCAATTATTTAGAGTTTTCTATATGGCCGTTTTGATACTTGTTTTTGGTATGCGTATTGTACGTCCATGCAACAGCATGCCGATTATTATGAACGTGTAACGATCTAGTCTACTATATGAACATTATAGTATCTTGTAGTAACGTAAAAGATGAAATTTAACGCATGCGCTGGGCTAGATGCACAATGCGTCAGAATTCGGTTCGACCTTTGTCGATATTGGCTTGCGTAGCCTCCTCAGGGCTGGCCGTCCTCGGCCTACGTCCCCGGACACGAGGCTCAGTGCTATATGTCGGAGGCCTTCAGGTAGTATCGGATGGCAAATTAAAATAGTTTAATTGGCGAAAATTAGTTATATCATATACACACGGTCGGTCGAACGTGTTTTACACTTTGGAGTGATTTTGTTCCATACTAATTTCTGATGACTTTCAATCCTCATATATGTATACCATATAAGTATGTACATATTATATATTTTATACGATCTATCAGATACGTGCGATTAATATTTTCTCAAAAAATTGGTCAATATCTTTTTTTTTCGATAACGAATTTTTTGTTTGCAGAAAAAGCCATGGGAACGAAATCATCACCAGAGTGATATGTGGTAATACTGTGTGGAGACCCATCGGAGGTTGTAATTATTGTACATATCCTTTTTTAATAATAAATAAAATAAAATTTAAGACACTTCCAGAAAACATGACCAATGAAAAGGTGATTTGAATACTTTCAAATTATCTCAAACAATAAAGTCTTCATACGTGCGTTATCCGAACTCGCGGTAACTGCTTGTAAAATACAAAAGTCGTAATTCATTGACAAATAATAAAATTATCAAAGTCAGAAAGTATTAACAAAAGTACAAGAATCACAGCCAAGAATTTACCATTAATCACGCTGTTTGCTACCGTAAGTTTGGTTTACAAGAGAACGAAGTAGCCGGTCGTTCCCTTCAGTGATATATAGGCTAAAGCCGTAATTACACGAGGCAATAATTCCCATCGTAAAGAGTCAACTACGGTCATAAGACCGTGGCCGATTCGCATTTTCCAACAAGTTTTTCCGATAATGAAAAGAGAGAAATAAGGGTGGCAGTATAAAGCGAGAAGGAGAAGAGAAACAAAAAAAAATACGAACAAAACGTTCGAAGAACTTGACGGCTTTTTTCAATTACACCCACGTATATCGTAAAGCGGTCTTTTATACATTGCCGCTATATCAACTTTAGACGTTGCTGCAATAACGCACGCAGTCAGATAGTTTTCAACGTGAGCTCGTAATCTCTGGTCATATTTCCTGGAGGAACAATCACCGTCCTGTGCATTGCTGCCAACCTAATACACCCGGTACATATATCAAACAATTTCTTTATGCTCTAATTTCATAAAGTATTTTCGCCTTTTAAATTCATGTATGTTAACTTTTTACTTGAACAAAGTACAACTTATATCTATACATAGAGTGGATGGCCCAATCATCGGCCATGTGCCAGTATTCGCCAGTGTGTGCTTTGACTATAGCAAAATCTATAGTATTATAACACAACAGACGATTACTGGTATATGGCCGATGACTTGGCCATCTACCTTATGTATATGTGCATATACGGAGAACGATATAGAGTCATTAAGATACACAAGGATCTTATGGTTAAAATTAAGGTCGCATTGCATAACAAATTTTGTATGGTAATATCGGATTGGTAAGCGTATAAGTGAACATTACTTTTTTATGTAAAGACCGACGTATGTTGGCAGCAATGCTAATTCCTTACGGACCGCACACTACTTTCACTCTTCAAGGTCCTGAAGTTACTGCAAATTTGTAAGGACAAATCGCGCACTATTATTTTGTCTTCTGCTGGCTCACCCTGAGTGTAATTCACACTGAAGAGGATGGATTCTACCACCCTTTCAACATATTCCTATCTAGTTTAACCTTTTTCAAGTTTTAGTGAATTCCTTTAAAAGCACTCTTCATGACGTATATAAATGACGTGTCTGGTTCAAGTATGACTTGTTATACTTCAACGAATAGGATCTGAAATTCTGTGATATTTTTTCTGATGACGTATACAAGCTTCACTCCGTGTCGAATTATTCGAGTGTTATCATACGTATACAAAGATCACTTTTATTTCGTAACAGTAAGTCCTAAAGGTTTCAGCTTTCCGTTTAGCGAGTCTAGTACATTTTTTTTAAAATAAAGCTGAAGGCTGACCCAGAACGGACGTTTCCACTCTGTCCAGCATCTCCAAAGGGTATTTCAATGTTTTCCGACAAAGAAATTTTCATCTCTTCCGGCATGAAAATGACCCAGTCCCACTTTGTACCCCCATATGTAATATTTGGCGCCTGAAATTTTCTGTTTGAAATATATATTTTTTGTCACCGTTATTTTTACTTATCATTATCTTTATTTATTATTTTTCAAAAATTTAATATCCTCTGTTCAATTCCCATAAGGAATACTCGTAATTGCATACTAATTCTAGAGATATGACCACTTGCAAGTATTTCACGTCACTGTGGAATTTCCTGAATTCTCATCAATTATACATATAATTTCCCTCTCCAAGCTTTACATATACTATTTCGAAGAGATATCGCGAACATGCCTCAAGGGTGGTTTCTGCGAATCAATAAGTTATATGGTCAATTTGCAGTAACTCCTGGAACTTACGAACGAGCGCACGTGGACACAGCGCGCTGAAAGTAGTTGTGAGACGTAATGGTCAGACGTAGCGGTTTCTATATAATCAGAAAGTGCGCAACGCTACGGCATTTTGAAATCTGTTAATGCTGTCGGGCATTGTGATCTTTTGCGCTGCCTCTCGCGTTGTTACGTGTACTTTTTTTTTTGCGTAATTGCACTACGTCACGAGTCCCGTCACATGTTACTCGTGACGCGTTTCTATATCGTCACGCTTTGGATGACGCTTCACGAGAAAGCATGTTGGGTGCTTTTAGCTGCACACTGTGCTCAAGTAGTTATGATCGCCGTATGAAAGGCAGGATAGGCAGAGAGAGAGAGAGAGAAAAAAAAAGAGAAAGGGAGATAGTTCGTGAGAGTAAGACATGACAGGGAATTAGAGAGTACAGAGAATGACGGGAGAGAATTCAAAGGCAAATACAACATGTTGTATACATGGGAAATGGGAAATTCGAAAAATACGAAATGTTCAAGGAAAAATTTGTATTCAAAACAAAAAAAAACGCATTAACGTTTCTTTCGTATACTTGAGATAAATATGCTTCTGAATTTCTTGGCATTGGTCATCTGAAAAGCGTCGCGAAAACAGTACGTAGGTATAAACCAGAAAATAATAAACTCGATATGCCAATGGGGTTTCGATCCATCGTAAGATTAATCCGAGTACAAATTTTGAGATTGGATTAAGTTTTTCATTATTCCTCCAATTCGCACGTTATACCTGGAGTGCAATATTATTTCAAGTGTAAATTTTTGTGAATGCCGCAAAACTCCTTATTCGTTACTCAAACGCGAATTTTGCATCAATTGACCCGACTGCATGCAATCGTTTGATAAAAATTTACGAATTGATCGAATTATCAAAGCAGATCGAATCGCCAAGGGCCAAAAGGATTAACGTATTCAGAAAAATTGACGTGAGTTCGATCTCCGTTCACGGCAAATGCTTTGAAACAGTCCAAACGTCAATATATACTTTTCCCCGATCGACAACTCCGACCTAACGCAATATAGAAACAGTGTCAGTAGCAGCAGCATCGCTGCCGCATCCCCATGAAAGTAAACGTCGCGCGTACTTACTCACGTTCAAACAGCTGTATCCATTACGGCAGAAAATTAAATAATTTATATATAAGGCCCGTACCTTTTATCGTTCATGTAACAGCAGTGCCATACGTGACACATAATTATCAATTTGCGAACGCGCCTATAGATAAACCTCACAGAACAGGCAGCCATCCCGCACACTGAATGTATCGGTGTATATCGTAATGAGTGACGTCATCACTAAAAACCTTAAAATATCCTTTAGTCAATATAATAATCACAAAAATTATCCGATAAAAAGTTAAATAATACAGTCCGATCAAAAAGCTATTGTCCTTAATACTACACGGAAATCGGTAACGGAAACAACAGCTATATAAACAGTGACTGTCATACAGGTATATCCGATGTGCAAAATTAATATGATTCCCTGACCTGCCACACTAATTGGTTACAGTTTACGTACCACAAGCAGGTAAACTGAAACAGTATTTTGATTAGATCTCGTTCATTCGCCCGTACGGCTTATGCTTAATTCAATAATTTGCCCGGCGCGGACTGCGGCGCACAACATGTCCGCCAATAATTTGAGAGATTACCGCAGGCAGACTGTTTTATTGCCGAAGAGATAAATGAGCTTTAATGGAGGGTAAACTGTGTACGGTATCGATCTTCGATAAATCGGAATTGTTCGAATTACAGGGTGCCGCCTGTGCAGTGGGTAATACCTAGTGCGAACCGAGCGGATCTCGTTACCCCACGCGTACCGGTAGTAATTGTCTTCTCGATCAATCTGAAATCGATCGGTAAATATTCTCGAAGCTTAACTGCTTGTCTGAAAGCGAGAGATGACATTTAGTATGCTGGGATGACTGCCTTTTGAGAATTTTTCATTTTTTATTTATATAACTTCCCTTATTACGTATCGACGTACGACTTGATATAACTTTGTGCTTGTAGAAAGTTTCACGTAGCGAGACTGCAGAGAATCGCATGTCTCGTTCATAAATTCAGTGTGTTACTTACAACTCTCAATCTCAATACGGCAGAGCTGTCGATCCATTGGAAAGTATTGCAAATTCATTGGACAGGACGCCGTGATGGTTAAGCTGAAACAAACGATAAAACGATATATTATTATGCAATATATATTATACATATATTGGGATGTAAAAGTATATAGAAATTTGAAAAAATTTATTTCTATACTTGATATAGTATACTTGAATATAGAAATGATCGCGTATCACTGGCAGCAATGTGTGGAATTTTTAGACTCGCAAATTTTTGTACTATAAAATGGCGATCGATCGTGCGAGCATGTTTTAACGATTATATACTCGAGGGTAAATAAATTAGTGAGAGTTGTTAATGAGGGGTATATGTATGGGTGGGTTATACGTGTTCGTGGTATCACGAGTATCCGAATATAATTTAATCTTGCATAATGCATATGGTGTCCAGTATTTGATGAGGGTCGGATGCAGTATGCACTGAAGGTTCAAAAGTTGAATATACATATGCCTCGATGAAAACTGCGGAAAACAACTTTGCGGCTTATTAATTATCGAACCAATCGGCAGGTGTATATTTGCGTAATAATTAAGCTATATGTGTACATTGCGAATTAAATGTAATCAAATTGTAAGAATATAGTAATTTTATATTTTTTTAAATAAAGATAGCGTTAGTTCACCTTATTAAAGTCTCTAATGGAGAAATCAAATAGGATTTTTCGTACTTGGAAATCTTATATCTGTACTATTTAGGTATTCATTTCTGAAACTTCATGTTCTCGTGTTGGTATAGGATCACTCTGAAGATTAACGACAAACATTTGGCAGTCTTGATTCCGGTTTATTATTTACATCGGTGCTTTTACCCGGCTCTGAAATCAGTAACGAACAGGAGGCTGAGAACGGTCCAATCAACCGATTTGCGGGCGCTTCCGCTTTGTCGCTAAATGTCAGTTAGTGCTAGGTCGAGACTCTGACGCGGTTTCCAACTCCTCTTAGCCAACAAGTCAGTTCGTTGATGCCACTCAAATGTTTTCACGTAGACCAGAAGCAGAAGGTAGGACGCGTAACGAGAGCGAGAGAGCGGGAGTAGCGGCGAAGTGACACAGTGAAAGAGGGAAAGGTGAAAAAGAGAGAATAGAATTGAAGATAACAGGAGAGGGGATGACTTCGATTTCAACTCGACGTGAATGGGAATTAAGTTCAGTGTTCTCGGATCATGGGGTTGAAGTGCAAGAAAAATAAAGCGTCAGCGTTATCCAGCTTCAGCCTCGTTGTCTTGGGTTGGCAGCAATTAAAATCGGGCTGTTGACTCGGTATAATAACGCGGTGAAATAACGTAGGTATCGCGTTGCAGATTTCAGTCGCATTCGAACGTAGTACGTAATAGAGGAAGAGAATTGTTTATCGGTACTGAAGTACACCCTATCGAAAAAATTTATCAGTGCTTTCCTTAGGTGAATTTTCAATATATAATGGTAGGTGAATGTTTTAAAAAATGTAATAAAAATTTTCAGAAGCTTTTTGTAACGTTAAGAATTATTTAATCGTTCTCGAGCACCTCCTACTTGTTCCTTTCGTTTCTTCGAATTTTTGTTCAAAAACACCGAAAATCAATCGCAGGTATTTCTATTATCTTCCAGCATCCACGCTGAGCACAATGGCCTCATAATATTCTAGTAGAGATGAAGAAACGAATTGATCCAGTAACAGCTTCCCGCCTAAACTCAGTAGAATAGGTGAGACATGCATAGTTAACGTAGAATCGGTCGACGGGCTTTGCCACAGATGATGCGAGAACACACAGCATCCATCATCTGGGCAAGGGTTAGCCGTTAGTGATAGGAGGATGTCCGAATGGATGAGAATGCTGGATGAGTATATGGTTGTAGAGAAGAGCTAGAGTAGGAGGAGATTGCGGGTAAAGGGAAACGCGGGGATCGAGATTTTGATGAATTGTGTTGAAGGAACGAAAATCTCCGAGATGATTTCCTGACGGTCCGTCGAGATTTGACCTGGAGAAGAAAGCTGATAAACGTTGGTTACATGTGAATCGTACGACTCCCCAAAGCATCCATGAGGTCCTTGCACAATTTTACGGACCAGGTCCATGACTGTGCGGACAATAGATGCTGTAGACATTTTATTCATTGACAATCGTGAGATAAGCATGATCTTCAGGATAAGCGGATAAGTGGTAGACACGATAGAGTTTTGGTAACAAGCGGTGATATCGTCACAAAAAGAAAGAAAGAAGAAAAAAGAAAAGGGAATAAACTATCTGAAGGTAGAATGGGCTGCGGTCGTCGTGGCGCTGGTAATGAGGGCGTCGCACGTAACCGCCGTTTCTCTATCCATTTATTTTTTTCATTTCACTATTCCGATTCTTAACCTAACTTTTACTCCGTTACTGTTGGCCACCTTATTTCTACCCTTGCCACTGTCGATGATCTTACGTTAAATTTTCGTCGGCCTCTGATGGCTGCCCTGACCGGTTAGTTGCTCCTACACCGTGAATACGTTAGAATGGCGAGTATTCGTATTTCATTGGAGGCCATTACGGAATTATTAAAGATATTTAAAAAGGTATCGACGGCAGGATATCGGTCGCTGTTATCCTCAACAGTGGAATAAATCGCGATACCCAAAGGCACGAGATATAATCGCGGTCTGAGAAGAGATACACGAAAACCCTATTCCATATATATAGATCATTATACAAAAAAGTTGATTATCTAATACGCACCTATCACGGAATTTTGATACTATTATATTAATATTTAATGGAACGAATTCAATCTCTTTGTTTATCACTTAATCACTTAATTAACACGGGGTCCTAGTGTGTCTTTCATCGAATGAAACATCTCTAGTCCTCTCGCCCTAGCTACTGAAATCCAACAGTAATCATAGAGTTAGAGTCATAGCCGCAGTCAGAGTATTTCGCAATATTAGCAAGGATGGACGCTCTTTTCTCGAGCGATACGTTATGGTTAAGGGCAGTGGGA
>JARPRH010000428.1:189203-205295 GCA_031763665.1 Calameuta haemorrhoidalis | reverse complement strand
AATGTACCCAGTCGCTTTCCATTGTTTGAAATATTTTTCTATATTGTCCGTGACGAACAGTTAAATGCTGTCTGTCTTCTTGGAGAGCACTGTATATGTGTGTGTGTGTGTATATATATATATATATATACGCTGTCCAATACGACAATGGAGTATTTTCGAACGGATCGTAAGCGATGCTAAACGGTCGTAGTGTATCTACAATAAAAATATGATGTTTGAATTTCTAGTCTAGGTACTAGTATTCCGTTTGTTCGAAATCAATTAAATTGTTCCATTGTTCTCAAAATAAAGTTATGGAGTACAGAGTCACGGGTTGTCAAACGATCGTTTACAATTGCAACTTGAGAAATTCGTAACTCGTCAAAATCAGGAAGCGACGATGTTCGCAATTTTTATCAGGTCACACAAAATTATAAATTCTCAACTACCGATAATTTCACACTTTTTCCGTGCAGGAAGTTCATAATGAAAAAAAAATATATTTTATCCTCCCCATTTACGCCTGGCAGTAGCTTTTGCCTAGGCAGGTAGCTTTTCAGTTCTACCACTTCTTTGAACTCCATCGTGATAATCGATTTTGTTTCACTAGCAAGTTAGCACTTCGTCCAGTTTAACTTTCCTTTCAAATGGGCTTCGGACATCCCTTCCGTCATTTCTTTATCCTTGAAGAATTTTCAACGTATCTCCTTACCGAAAAGCAACGTGTTTGATAATTCATTCGAAATGAAATGGTATGTACAAGTTCAACAGGTTAATTCTATACCTGGCTTAGACTAGAATAATAAACCGTGTATACTTTTGTATCATCAGAGTTTATAATGTCTCAGCACTATATAGTTCGGTCTCTTACCATTATAGGTTAATTGATTTGCTTGAATAAAAGAAAAGTTTTTTTTTTCAAAGAATAAATATCCGTCCAATGGCATTACCGGTCGATTAAAGGTGCACATATATTACGTTGGATATAGTCATCGGTACGTATCGATACGTAACGATGGATCGAAGGAAGTTCTGCACATTTTGCATATCTAATTTGCCTTGGAATTATAGGTCGCATGTAAACAAGTCGTCCATCAAAATACGCCAGGAAGATCATTGGACGGTTTGACGGATTTCATAATATATTTGGACTATCCATAACGAATGATATCAAGGATAACAGATATTCTCGGTTCATAAATCGAAATCCGGCATTTAACATGAAACACAATCCCATTATTAAATAGGGTCTGTTTCAAAGTATGAAACCTGTCTTTTGGATAGTCTGTGGAATCTGTTTCTTTTTTTTTTCTAATGCCGTTATCTGGCATAAAGGCAAGTGCACAAATATAACGACACGACGACTACAGCGATTTGTCGCGACACCCTTAAGACGTCGATAATGCAGATTATGGAAAAAAAAGTTTTGTAAATTTTTATTTCTTCAAAGTCAACCTTACACATATGTAATCGTAGTCAAAATGACGTCACACAGTTCTATACAGGATATCGCGAAGATGTCGCTGCAATCGTTCTTCGCACAAAGTGTAATGTAAGTGAAGCTGGTCACTCACCTCCGTAGTTCGGCCTTACTCTTTTATCGTAACTGACGGAGAAGGAGTCGAGGATCGCCGAGATGTTGACGTCGCCCAGCATACTGCCGCCGCCGGTTCTGTAATCGAAAGAAGGGATTTTTTTTACATTCACATTGCTCCGGTATAGTAGACTTCGAATTTATTACCGACGATAAATCTGAGCATTCGCCTTTAACCTTCTACCGGATAGTAGTTCCCCCTTCGTGGCGAATATCGAAACCAGTTCCGACTGAGGGGGATTCGACGCGATTAAAAGTACGACGCTTGCACTTTTGTTCGGCGACGCCAGGCGTCCCCGTATCTTTGACAGATAACGTTCACGCATATATATACATATACGTTCATATTGTCTAGGACACATGTATTTTATGAATGTGCAATCGTATTGTATATTTCTTGTGCCGCATTCAATTTCACTGATAAATTCGCTTTCGTAGCGTGAGATACGTGATTGGAGCTACGTGGCAAAGTGCGGTTTTTCGAACGCTCGGGAAATTGGACGTTCGTTATCCTTTTGTGGCCGTCATTCTCTGTATACGTATATCGAGCAGAAGGAAAATCGGAGCATGCATCGTGTAACGTTGGCAAAACTGTAGGTAGATAGGCAATAGGTACAGCTTTATTGGCAGCAGGTTGGTACTTCGAGGGACTTGCAGGATGCTTTATTTTTATCAACTACACTTTCCATGATATATTAAACCTACGTGGATGATGGATTTATGCGAATTCACGATACTTTCATGGACCGCGAGACGCAAGTTTTGCCCAGGCTAATACAGTTTCATCGTTAATGGAGGCAATGCTATGCGGCAGTAACGATAGCAGTAAAGTCTGCCTAGAGATGCGTCATTGTGGGATGTTTGAAAAACTGATATGAATTAAATTTTCCTAAATGAAATATATATGTATTTTTTTTATCATGACAGATACACGAAATGGCTCTAGGTATTGGATCAGCTATAACGATGGAAATTTATGCCGAGTTTTTTTTTGTACTCCGTTGAAAATCGAAGGAGTCTCCCGGTGACGTTTCTATGAAAACATGTTTTTCCATACGGGGGTCCACAACGTGCGTCGCGAGACATGTAAATGCGCAGGATGCGGACTCGTGAGATTTATACTGTTTTCCTTTAGTCCTCTCTGGTTTGCCTTTTACCCCTTTTTTTAGGCAGATTCTTTTTCATACATTTTTTCCCCCTTCAGCATTAGACTATTATGAGCGAGCCTGTTGAGAAAAAGAGACATCAGAGTTCAAAGGGTAAATCGGGTAAGTCATGCAATAATTATATTTTTTTGTTCTTTTCAACGTCTTTGCATCTAGATAACGTAATTTAGTATTCGTAATTAATTCTAATAATTTTAATTAATTAGGCAGCGGAAAGTGGATCACTAACGATCTTTGATAAGCGACTCGAGAATAAATTCTATCTATGACCATCCCTTTCGAAGCAAAGTGTTGAGGTGTTAATGTATAAGTAATCGGTCCCCTTCACGACATTTCAATAAGAAATATATTCGGGTAACAATATATAGAAAGAAGAAAGTTGTTGTTCAGACTGATATCAATCACCAAAAGTACCTATTACTGTCTTCGATACACCTAACCTAGCCGGGTAAGATTCTCAATATCGTGCGTGCGATTTACACGTCCACTTTGCGTGCCATAAAACAGCCCTTTGGGAACGATGCATTATGCATCGATTACTTTCACCAGTCACCCTTACGTACTACGAGAATTTCATTTTACGAATGGATCCTGCACGTCCCGTTCGATTTTGGCACCATTTATTTCCAGCGTTATACGACCAGGTGGCGCCACTTTGCTCTGTCCGTGTCAATTAAATCCATTGCCCAAGTACTCGTAATATATTTATATATTAAGCAGTCAATTAATAAAAAATGGATAAATAAAATTCTTCAAATAAAGATTTTATAGGATAATGTCTCGAGGTCATTGAAGATAAACAATCTCTAATCTCGAAGCATTAAGTGGCTCGTGCTGTAAACTTTACTGTCAGCTGATTGGCTCTTGCGGCCGGATTGGCGTTCGAGCCTATATTATGTAAATCTCAAGTGACTGCTTATCGACTGACGTTGAGATAAGCACAAGTGTTGTGTTGAGGGTAAGTGGTTGACCGTTAAAAAACACGCTTAGTCTTTCGTTTCGTCGCTGCTTATGTTATTCATTCTTTTTCTTATCCTGCTCTTATCATCGATCTTAATTTTTCATTTTTTTTCACTCGGGGGTATGGAAATACTCAATGTCCGGGTCTTCAGGAAATATACTAAGATCCAATGTACTCAAGCTACTCTGCCGGCAATTACAAATCGGAACCAATAGAGGAGGATAAATCTCATTGGACTATCGATCGAATACCGATTCCACCCCCGGAGGCGATCACCGTTTATTTTCCTATCGTCTGGAATGGTTGGCGAGCTAATTATACTTCGGGTAGTACTTCATCCGTTGAGTACTGCCAAGAGCCAATGTGCTTCTGCCCCAAGGGATCTTCAAACTTGTCGAGTGTACTGGTTATTGTACTTTGATGAAGACTGGATTCGGTTAAGAATTTTTTTATCGACAGTCCTATATATAATAATATTAAAAAAATATTTTCAATCAATTTAATCAATATTTTTCATTTCTAAACTTAAGACAATTTATGCTTCGATCGTGCCCTAAATGACTGTGTGTTCTTATTCTTGTGGGGGCATTTATCAGATATCGGTTGGTCTACGTTATAGAAACTTTTGACACTGTAAGCACCAATCTTAATGTAATAATATCGACACTTGACATTAGGGCGAATGACTGAGGTAAAGACGCGACAAAAGTTCAATGCTTAACGTATCGTCAAATAGAGCCACTTTGATAGAGATAAATGATTTGATAACGCCCTTAGATGTGATGGGTCCCTTCATCGGACGGACAACTCTTTTTGGTATATGCAAAAGATAGATAGATTTTTAAGTAGTAAAAATTTTGTTGGTTCTAGCGTAACATGAGTGAAAGTTTTTATTGTCATTTCAGCTCCACCATCTTTCCAGCTCAGCCCCTTTTCCCTACTTTCTCTCTAATTCTCCATAACCACCTCCCTCCCACTCTTCAACCCACTCTCTCGCTCTCCCATTGAATCTTTCTTTGACTCGCTTACTCCTTCATCCTCTCTGTCCCTCCTTTCACTCTCGCAGTCATCTCTACAAGCCTTCCTCAGAAGGAAAGTCAATATTTCGAGCTGGCGCCGCGTGGTAAACGCACTGACGGATTAATTTTTGACCAACCTCTATGGCGCGCTAGGTATCAGCCTGTTAATTTAACAAATTAGATTTATTCACAAAGGATATCTTGTTAACATATATATATGTATATGTATATGTATAGCTTGTATTAATATAATTAAATTCTTCTTACGATACCGTGTTATCAAAAATTTACTTAGGATCAACTAATGATAAGTTAACTTAGTTTCTTACGTCTATAGCTCAGCGGGTGGGTACAGATTTTATTCATTTTATCTTGGTACTTCGTATCCCAGTTTTACTTTATTTATGCTTTTTATCTCTTGCTATGCTTTATGCTAAGGTTCAGCAATTTTCTTCGTAATACTTGATTATAACTCTCGCTAGGATGAAGTCGACTTGTGGAAGCTCTAAATTAGCCTTGGTGGTCGAGCAATGTACTATCTAATTATTAGTCTGTAATAATAAACTTTCCTTTTCCCATTTATTATTATTCTTTTTTTTTACGGGAGTTGAGCAATCTATTCAAAAGTTAAGCCCCGTCTAGATTGGTAAAATGGCAAAGGAGGCGCTGACATTTTCCACAATGTTCTATTCGAGTCATTGAGCTGTTCACCACGGCCTTCTGACACTTTTAGAATATGTACAGTCGTGGCAAAAAGGTTAACTGGCTTGCTATTGTGTCATGAGATTTCGTGCTGCTTGAAAAGTTTATCAAGGACTGTTAACTCGACGATGTCAGATCCGTCACTGTTGCCATCTGGTGATCTGGTTGAATAATGACAGAAAAGGAAACTATTGCTTTGTGTGGAAGCTGTTGGCTTTCTTGTTTCTTAATGTAATACCAGAAAGTTGACGCCGGTAATGGGATCTGTCTTGAAGCTGCTTACAGTGTTGAAGCGAAATGACGTTGGGTTGGTAATTCTTGAGTCTTTTTAATCTTTGAAAAATTTCGATTTCAGATGCTTTTATTTTTTTTAAATAAAAATCGTAAACCTTTCTTTTTAGTTTTTTTTCACTTAGATTCTGTAAAATTTCTCGATTTTTCTTAATGACTTTTCTGTTTATTCTTATCGTCCAAATAAATGATTATATGGATTATTTGAACTTTTAGGATTATTCTTAATCATAGAATAAATATGCGAATGAGAGTTGGTTTAACGGAGATCTGATATTGCCTTTGTGTCTTTTGTCGTTTTTGAATTTTTTTTCCTAACTGTTATCGTATCTATGATTTATCATGTTTCAGAATTTTAAGGCAGCTAATAAAGTACCCACGTAGAATGTTTGAAAGGTGGATTGATTTAAATTGAAAGACACGCGAGTGTACGGCCCTGAGAAATTTCCTTTCAATCAACGTTGACTTCGTACAATATGTATACCAATGTCAATCAGTCAATAGCGATATTCTCTGCTCCCGTGTGGTAACACTGTTTCGACAATTAAATTGAATTGAATTTTAAATAAAAGAATTCCACGAGAACGTGAATTTCCATTTCCCAAACTTTCAAGAGTACTTGACCTTAGGCTCATCCTCTCAGCAACTTCATCCACTCCACTCACTATACACCATGCTTTTCTCTATCTCTACCTTTCGCTGTCTCACTCTCTCAATTACTACCCAACTTCTCCACCTTCACTGCCCCTTCTTCCTTTTCACGTGAAATGATAAAATTTCCTCTTTCGAATTTTCCATCTTGAAGTTGCTTTTTGCTTTCGCATACTTCAGGAGGTTTCTACACCTACTTATATACCTATCTATTTATTTATCCACCTATATATTCACCTTCACGGTGCACCTGAATTCCTTCCTTGAATTTTTGTTCGCCTCTAACTTTCCTATACCTACTTTCTCCACGACCCTTCAACTATCCGCAGGTACCTGTCCTCTCTGACTATCTGTCTATTCATCCAACAGATATTTCTCTTCTGCTTGAAAAGATATTCTCAGCATCCTCGAGACCCACTATAAACATTGCAAACGGGATTTCTATCTATTTCTCAGAAGTTTCAAGAAGATCATTCGATCAAGTTTCTTTTTTTATCATTTTTTTTTTGTTTGGGTACCGACCACGGTCGTACCACACAGTCTGATTAAGGCTCTTCGGTTGGTTTTTGTACTGAGTAGCACGTGACTCAAGTTCTCTACCCGGCTTGGCGAAGCATCCTTCCTGTAGCTCATTTTCTACGTAGTGAGCGCATAACGATCCTGAGGATATGAAGTAATATTTTCTTTGACAATATATATATATTCTATGTATATATATTGAAACGACGAAAATGAATTGTAGATACTTAGCACAGCGTAAGATCCTTATTGTCCACAGTTAATTCTACAGTGTATTTACTTTTGAGTTTTCAATTATTACTATGTACCGTGAATCGCGAATTATTGTCTTGGCAAATAATTTCAAAGTACCCATTCCCCATAATGAAAAGCCCACAAAGTTAATCGAACTGGCACGAAGAGTCACGGGCATTCGCGAAATTCTTCGAATTTCACGGTAATATAATGGGAAAAAGATGGAGCATTTTATTGCCAATAAAACATTGGCTCCTTAAGAGAGTCTAGTCTTAGCCAGCATCGGATCTCGCCTATTTCTTTATTTCCTTCTATACACCGTTCTTCACGCATTCTCCTGTTTTTTATTTTCTCCCAGCCCCCACCCACCTCCTCTATCTTTTTCCTCCGTTCCGTTCCGGATGTCCCAGTGGCAGCCGTGTCTTGATATATCGATGATGAATTATTCATGATCGGTAAGACAATGGCGAAACGTTGGAAAAAGCTCATGCGGTACTGGTAAGTTGGCGGTAGAGATGGCGCAACTGTGGGATGCTTCCTGGAGGATGCTATTAGGAGTTCAGACCGGGGGGGTCGCTACCGTGATTTACGCTAATTCTGCAACGGCGGCTTCTGCATGGTAAACCCGACCAAGGTAAGAGACGAAGAGGGAAGGAGAGAGCAGAAGGAAGTCATAAATTTGTAAACGGCCCTTCCGGACACCGGAGCAAGAGCTTGAGCCAGCCTCGATCCTGCGTTGATCTTTTGGATATTTAACGAACCGGTGCTTATCACCTTCGTACGGATGAAGAAGGACAGAAACCTTAATGGCTATACCGATCGTATGATGCACGTACCGTTACAGTATATGTATAACCGTGTAAGACCGAAGATTCATGTCATTGAGAAGATCTGGAAATGAATTTTCCGCTGATGAAAAATAATGAAAAATAATGGAAAATAAAGAGAAAAGGTACAATAGGATAGATAGACAAAAATCAAGGGAAATGAAAAAAAAAGAGAAAAATAAAAGAATCCATATAGCTACGTGTATACGTAGTTTACGAGCGGATAACGATATGGCGGACACGGACATAGCCGAATCTCCCTGCCGTTTCGCAGAGGGATGCATTTGTCAATGTCGGAACATTCGGCAGTGCAATGGCGGCTCCCAGTACGACCAGAAATCGATCGCTTTGGAATCTCTTGTTTGTATATAGGGTATACCAATTCCGATAGTCCTTTCTGCTTTTTTTTGGCTCTTCCAAATTCTCGTGTCCTTTTATTGGACGCGAGGAGTTGACCTGTTAGACGACGTCATGATTGCCGCTTTCTACCTGGAGGTCAGATCATTTTTACGTACAAATTGAGGCGTGACCTCCCATGCCGGTAACGCGACCCTCATTTTTTAACGGCGAGTTTCCTTTATAAATGGGATCACCTTAGCGCAGGGTCTCGACCTTGTTTTTCTCTCTTGCGGTCTCCGTCTAACTTTCTTCCTCTTTGTGGATTCTTACAATTTTTCTTACGTCCTTAAAGTTGTTTGGTTTTATTTCACGGGAGCTACCGGAAACCGAAAGCCTTGTCCACTGCAATCGCACAAGGCCACGCTTCCGTTTTGCGCACCTCACAAGCGGCCATTACGCTCTTTTGTGTTCCATTCATAGACGAGGATACGGAACCGACCGAGCTTTCTCACCGATAAAGGAACTTATGTTCATTGGATACGGAAGCAATTTTGGTTACGCAGGAAGTGACGAAGTATCGCGATTCACTGTAAAACGACGCGCGTTGATGGAGAGACTGCGTGTTAGAATCGATAAGAATCTTAATAGGTGGGTAGCTGTAAAAAAAAGTCGAAGGAACGTGAAAAGAAAAAAAGAGCCTTTGCTACGAATCGTTGCCTAATTTATCAGATACAACACGGTTCCAGGATTCGTTCGAGAGGAATATCGATTTTTCTCGTGGTTTTTCTAGGGGTCTTTTTTTATTTTATATTCTCCCTTTACCAAGTAAGGTTATTAGTCGCCATTGACAGGTCTTCGAACATTTCGAGCTATCCACCCTATCCGTATCCCCGCCAACCCATCACACCATCATCGGAGCTTCTGAACTTGGAAATTCTTGGAGAAGTTCAGACGCGGATACTAACGAGCAACACCCGCCCCCACCCTCCACCCACGTGTCGTCAGCGACGCTTTGACAATTGATTAGCCTCTCTTCCAAGTTGAGTTCCTTTCCATGAAGTTGCGAAAGGCCACCGAGATACGAAGTGGCATTGGGCATATCGATCCTTTTCATAGAAGCTTCCAAGCTCCCATCTAGGTACACGTTATAAGGTAAGGGTAGCCATTGCTTACTACCTCAAAGTTTCCACCGCTCTACTATACTTAATGGCTACCATCGCGTAGAGCAAGTATACGGTTTTAATAGTTATAGACATACCTATTATATATGGTGTACATAATCTACTCGTCTTATCGCAGCTTTTGATAAAAAAAAATATTGGATCGACGGAATTGTTCGGGAGTCTCAAAGATTTTGGCTATATTTTATTTATATTCGTCGACCTTTCATCCGGGACCCTCTACGGGGCGACCTCGTGAGGCTTTTCCAAGATTCACGCTGTAACTTTCACCCTGGGAAAAGTTGACACGCCTGAGTGGTTTACGTTGACGGGGAAACTTAGGTCGGGCAAGACTTAAGGGGTCTAAGCTGGCTTGTGCGGCTGCACACACGTGTGTCCCTCTAGGGTGGGTCTGAATGTATAGGTATATGAATTTACTAGGTACAGGAATATACTAGGTAGAACAATAGAGACGGAATAAGATAATGTAAAAACAAAGTTCGTAATCCATTCTGTTCATTGGAATTTAATAAAAAATTCACTCGTCAGTTCAGTGACTCTGAAAATAATTGCACAATTATTCATTTTTGCCTTATTTGTGGTACACACAGTGATGTCTGCATATCAACTGTTATTTAATGATTTTTCATTGATTCAGTTTTAAAGAGTAATCTTATTCTCAATATTCTTAGACTCTTTTGAGAGATTTTATCACAGTTGACCCTTAAATCTGAAGAAGACCATTTCTCTGTATCAGGGTTGAGAGGAGAGAATGACAGATAGAGAGAAACATTTTTTAAAATGATTCGTCAAGTTATGTAAAAGAAAGCGTGAAAATACGACCGGTCCATGAGAAGCTGTGGCGCCCCTGGTTCTTGTGCAGTAGCTATCTATACAATGATATATTCCCTAGGGTTCTTTCAGGAATTAGAGAAGCTCATGTCCGGATTTCTTTTCATCCCCTAGAATGTTTATCCCTTAAAAGCATGCCCTCGTAAAAATGACTGTAAGCTCCAGCGGCATTAAGGTTAATGATTACTAGACAGACAGGGTTCATCCGGGAACATTGCATCACCTTATGGCTGCCATAGAAATCAAATAAACGAGTTAACTTCAGTTGTTGCAACACTGCCCAATGATCCTGTACAGTAATGAGTATAAATATACAAGGAAGTTGTTCTATTTAAAAAAGAGTAATATAAACTTGAACGCCCACAATTTTTTTTAATTATTCAATTTCTGTGCAATCAAAAGCTAAAGAGGGATGATACGAGCCAGTTGTTTTCTACACTATTTACAAGAACCTTTGTCCATGCTTTTCTATTCTATTTTGAAGCAGTTCCAGAGAGACCCGGCCATTAAAGGAAACCGCCCAACGGGACTATTGTCCGTGATATACCTCGTTTTTCTTAAAACCACGAAAAATAAGAGATCGCTTCTTGTTTTTCCTTCGACTTCCTTCCTCGAAGGAAGTTCAGGTGGAAAATCTTCAGAAAAATTCTCCTTTGATAATTCATTCATCTCATGACCAATAGCGAGTGCACGTTTGAGGATAACGATAATATAAAACTTCCTATGCTATAGTTCGTAAGTTTCAAATATAGGCGACATTGCAAAAAGCATTTTTGAATAGAAGCTACTCTAAGCATTGATATTTACCAAGTTTTGCAATTGGGCCTTTTTCGTTATTACGACTTCAATATTCATCCAACCACATTACAGCAAAATTGTACATACTTGACGAATCTGCTATATTGCAAGTCCAAAGCTTTGTATCAGCCACAAGGTCTCCCAAGCACAGGGCACCGATCCATGCACATGCAATTGTACTTTGGCGAAATTCAAAATTCAAGTAAAAAAAATCACGCACTACTTTCATATAAAATTGAGAATAAAATTTAAAGAATTCACCCTTACAATATTAAAATGCAGTTCTGACTTTTATAACGCATATATAAATAATCAAGGAACATGCGCCCCTTAATTTCATTATTTATTATTTTTCTTCAATTTTCCTAAAATACCGTCTAATCAGCACTAAATAGCATTGCTGCGCCAATTTTGCTTACACGTCATCAAGTAACAGTACGAAGCGAATCCATTGCAAAGTACCTCAGCTGTAAACCGTTAACGCGATAACATAAATACGTAAATGCGTTTCGTAATAACGTCACTGGTCGCCCCCGGTGTGACAGCCTTCTCCGTGGGTTATGACACAACATAGGCCATCTAGGGTAACTCCCAGCAGGACGGTAACTCCCTTGTATTCGTATTCAGCCGGATTCTGCACGATGCTTGCGAAAGCGCAGTATACAATTTGCACTGTGTACATAAGTGTAGTGGGCGCTAGCGTACGGTTCGCGTATGGCAAGGGGCATAGCGGAAAATATTGCCCGTTATGAAGCCTGGGGATTTTCAGCGTTATAAAAGTGCTGCTGGCTTTTATGGAATAATACCAGGCCACTGCCTAGTAACTACGAGGACGTTACAGGCTGGGCTTTAACCTTGGGACGGATTCTAACGGATTAAATTATATTTATCAATTGTGCGCGGTCCGGCAATGGACTGACAAAAAAATGAGGGATAGACTCTAGGATATAGAGCACGATAAAACTACTAAGGCATATAGAAAAATATATATAAAATATATATATATATACACACATACATATCATACAGATCAGCTCAAAAACGTACCAACTGGATTTGGTTTCGTCGAAAGAATTAAATAGACGGGATGACGTCAGTTAAGCTTGAGCTGAACAATCATACAAATATATATGTATACACATATATGCCAAGGTTATATTGGCTATGCCGTAGTATATCTGACTACTATATAGAATATGACAGGTCATTAAATCCTGTAAATACGAAATCATTCAGTCCATCAATATGACTGAAATACGATAGAAATTTGGTTCTTAAATACCAATAAAAATCTCATATTCCTCTCTCCCCTGTTTCTTCTAGTCTCTCCTAGTCCTCGAGAAATTGGGGATCCGCGAACTCGACTAATCAGCCTTCCTCATTACAGCGATCGTTACTGCTCCAAATTATAGAGGCATAATTGACATTGCTCACTTTTTCATGTAGCCCGTAGTTGGCGCGGAGGCTGCTACGGGTCCTTAACACTTAATTCGCTAATGGGCCCAGCATCCATGCAAAGGAAGGTAACCCGTTCCTTAAGTAAGAGGTTATGTTTTTAATTGGTCCCGACTGCTTCTACTCTTATCCAATCTACCCTCCTCTGCGTAATCGTTCTTCACCCTCGTACCTAAAGCGACACGTTAAAGTCTTCTACGTCGATATTAAGGGATGAACAGGATCTGCTCGCGCAACGGATCCCCCTCCTCCCCCCTGGGCTCAATAGATGATACGGAAGTATCTTCCTAATACTAACCACTCTTATTCTCAGAATGTTTTCGTCACGTTAGACGATTAAGACTTCCTCTCCCTCTCCCTCCCACCACCGTTGATTAATTACCAAATAATTACCAAGTTTGTTTTTAATGGACTAAAACGCGCTCGACACAGAATCCTGGTAAAGAAATTTCGTAGAGAGAGAGGGGGACACCCTTTCAGACGAATCCGGGCAGGCGTTATAAGTAGGTATTTCTTATCCACTGAATTCTATTCCTTGTTCCTTGAAAAAATATCTTGGGCAAATCCTTCAGTCGATTCGATCCTCATGACAACGGTCGTACCTATAATCTATGCCGTATGAGTTTTTAGTATTTGCTATACACGGTCGGTTCGCAGTCTGTATTCGATAGGATCAGGTAGATTGACCGAAACACCAATAAATAATTACAGTAATTTGATTCCCAATTATTGAACGTTAAACTAGCTAATTAGTTAAATAATCCGTTACCATAGTAACGTGAAACATCACTGCTTTCGATAATCCGATACCAACGTACATAGACGTACTGCTATCAATCGAATATGTACTTTAGTTACGTTGCAAGTCTTTGAGATTATCTGAATAATAAATATTAAATTATAGCTATAGGTAGATGTCTAAATAATTGAGTGCAATGACAAAATCTGTATAATTACACCAGTGCCATGTAATTAATTTGGAGCAGGTAGCAATTATATTATAACACATTACTTTCCCCGCAAACGATTACGTGTATGCGCAAAATTTTATTCTCGCGTTCTGTTACGTAAAAGTATAGTTACCCACGCGACAATTTGGATAGTGATAAATTTATTGTTATTCCCCATCATTAATTATATCCTTATCAACCAAGTCAAGCACGTTGACTTTTCAGTGCAAGTGCAGCCCCATCTAATGGCCATCTACGTAACATGCACATGCGTAACTACGTTATAAATTGACGTCGTGGAGTTTTGCCTATGCAGTGACGTGGGTGAAACAGGCGTTGAGGTTAGAAAAATGAAAAGAAAAATGAAAAAAAAATACACCTATGCAAAATCGTCCATTGTAAGGCGATGCAAGTTGCATGCTTGGAAATCGTATGCACGTCAGTGCATTTCTCTGTGAATTTACCTCCGTGTTAATATAGCCAACCGTGGCACGTGAGATGCGTGCATCCGAGTGATACGCGAGAAGCTAACGTGTAGATAGGTAAATGAAAATAAAGTAAAAAAAAAAAAGAGGTGGCGGGACACAGTGGAAAGCTGCATGTTGGGATGATATCTCTACGTCGGGATTCTAAGAAAACCAGTGTACCTAGTTTCGTATTCTTTCCAACGACTCGCAAGACGGATAATCCACCCTCCTTCTCCTTTACCTACTTTTTTGTTTCTTCTTGGCTTCACAAAGCATAAAGGAAAGCAGACAGCGAAGCTGTAGTCTAGTGACGGTATTTTTCAAGAGAAAGCACTTCCTGTGTTTAGGAAGCAGCCATTCGTAGATACGCGTTGATGTGCATTTGCGAAAGGGTGTTTACCTTAGGATTATATCTATACAGACGTGGACTAGTGTCTTCCTTATATAAAGATCTTTTTGATATACTCATTAAATGACGTGTGCAAGCGAGTATGTAATCGTTTGACGATTAGGCAGTATATGAAAAACAAAATATTTATCAAGTATACACGTAATTATGTAGATGACCTTAAAAGATAACGTCAGTCAGGTCACATAAAATTTTATCGTTTTGACAATTACGTATTTTATCATTAAGGTCAAACCGCGTAACATGGACTTGAGGCAAGTTCCTGAAATTTCATTCTACGCTATTCAAATTGAAACTTAAATAACCGTGGCTCGAGGATTTCTCTGAACGTCGACAAGTAACAATTCGTGTCTTGTATCTCAAGTGCATTGGATATTTGACCTGCGAAAAAGGTCATGGTATCGATCGTCATAATTATGACGAAATGATATATATATGTATATATGCAAGACATAAGTTAAATAGGTAGAAAGTCACGAGGTTATATACGTAGGACCGCACTCGGTCGACCTTTTCGTTCGGTCAACTCGTCAAAGGCTGTTTCCTAGCGCGGAGGGATGTGTAAAGGGTAAGAGGGGGGAAGAAGGGCGGATACAGAAGGTTCTCTTCTTGTCAGAGAAATTGTTGGGCAAATACGAATTTAAGCTGGTCGAATGCGCCCTACTCGTGGTTATACATTATTCAAGGAACGACGTCGCTACGCAACTCTTTCGCTCAGGGGCGTTTACGAGTCTGCGCGCGAATTTGGTTGCGCGTAACCGCGCGCCTCTTTACCTAAATTAGTGTCAACCTGTCGGAGGTATAACATAATCAGCGAGTGGCTGGAAAGCGAAGGTAGGATTAAGTGGGGCCTAATTTATTAGGAGTCGGTGGTGAGGAACGTGAGATGAGTTTCGGTTTGGCTTTATGTACATATTCATCAAACGTGTAACGCATAGATATGCGGCATAAGGTGAATTACGTCGGAGTTAACCTACGTTAGGTACGAGAATGAAGAGAATTGACACGATACAATGAGAAGAATAGCATTAAACAAAAAAAAAAATGAAAATAGATTTTTAGGAAAAAATAAAGAAAAACAAATTGAATGCCCATGTTATCTGTAGAAAAACAGTAAATTTTTTTTTCGAGGGGAATATACAAGGATTTTATCCGGAAGACTGTTCATCTTGTATCAACGTATCCCGGATAACGTTGTAGAGAATGGTGTAGGGCTTTATCGGGTTTCGTTTGGACATTCAAATCCCCTGAATACATTAAACGTCGAAACGGAAATGCACGTGTGTTCTGTTGCTCTTTTCGAGAATGGCACTGGGCATCCAAGTCGTTATATTCGCACGGGAATACATAGGTTGGTATCACGCAGTCGAGGATATCAGATATAGATACGAATTACACTCACTTAACTGTATTAAATACTACGTACTTACTGTATAATATAAACACAGTTATATTATATCAGTAGAGCCTTTGGATTGAGAATTGAGAAAGCCCATCCAAGAAAACCGCCATGCTTGTCGTATGTCTTCAACTACGACCTCCTCCGCACAATGACGCCGTGAAACAATGAGCGTCACAGTAGCTCAGCGTCAAGCTCGGGAATTCAAAATCTTAGGACGAAACAAAGAAGGGACTAAGGCACAATGGGTCTCTTAAGGGCGTTACGTAAACACCCCAAGATTTAAGCAAATCGAGCTCCAGGGATTGTGTCTGGTT
>JARPRH010000428.1:175472-186248 GCA_031763665.1 Calameuta haemorrhoidalis | reverse complement strand
AGGTAAAGTCGTGATCGTAATCGTAAATAATGATTACACCGCGTTACATTCGCGTAGACCGTTTCTTATCAGGCGCACGTGTATTCTATATACATATGTATAATAGAAGTATAGGCGTGCAGTCTATAGGTGTAAACAGTAGCAACGGTCTGTGGGTGTCAGACTTATTTAAAGTGGAACAAGCAGTACTGCGTCGGCCATCGTCATTCTACCGTTGTGGAACGTATATAATTTTGTCTTTATACGTAGAATGTGAAATCTGAGGTCAAAGAATTTTTTAAGAGCAATTTGAATTTTCACACGAAACCTCGCGTGTCCACATACGGTGGTACGCGCTAGGTTTAATGTCGAAAATTCGGGTTTGTCGTTCGAAGATGAGTAACGAAAAGGAGCCCTTTTTGGCTGTCGAATAATTTGGGTTTGTAAAATTTGTCAATTTTTCATCCCTTCGCAGGAAGGGTTGGCTACCGTCCGTATCAGTTGTCTTAATTGAGACACTGATTGTCAATAGATGGTGATTGTAGTAATTACTCACGTTTTGTCTTATCGATCGTTTATCGATTTTTTGGATTTCCTGTTATCGTATGAACACCCCGTATAGTTTAAGGGTGTACTTTGGTTTTACCCTGTTAGCTGGTGCAATAAGCGATAAATCAAAAGTGTACTTTTCCATCGCATGCAGATGGTGCCTGTACGTTGGTTTAGGGGTGGATAAGGGGAAAGAGGGGTGTACTAAAAGGATAACGGCGTAAAAATGACTACAGTGAAGATGGTTCGAGCGTTTATCAACGAAGGATGCTGAGAAGAGGGGCGGAAGGGGGTGGTGGCTGAGTAAAAATATACCAGTTACCATTGAAGTTGGCGTTGTCTTTTACGCAGTGCAGCAACGTAAATATAAGTTATCGTTCAATAGGAAAGGAATATATAATGAAAATCGATAATCCGATAGCTTTTGAAAATTTTACCTCTCTATATTATAATATCGAGGTTGGCCACCCTTATTTTCTTTAAAAGTTATACCCTTTTTATTTTACGCCAATTTTCTCGATCCCTTTGACACACGCTTTTAATGCGCGTTCCCCTATACATTTTTTGGCACACAAAACAAATATCGACAAATCCACGTAATTTATTCCGATTCGGAAAAATCGTCGATTTTACGAGAGACGTCAGGATACAAGGAATAACGTTATGTGTACTATACGTATAGCGTGGCGGATGCTTTCGATCGATATTTTCTCCAGACATTCCTTCCTTACTTTAAGAATATCCCGTTCGTTCTCTATGTATCTCCGAGTTCCTACGTCTACCCTTACGCCACCCCTAAGAGATTATTGCCAAAGCTTCTGTTCCGTGACGTTTACGGGAGTAATTCGCATTTTCGCGAAATTCTTGGACAAGATGCAAGAATCGTGGGAAATTTTATTCTTATAATTATTATTATTATACCTTGATATATGGAATATATGTAGTTATTGTTACAGGTCCTTTTGTAGCATTTTACATGTTTCCATAATTTTTTTTTAGTAACCAACATATAGTATACAAAAATTATAATTTACAAATTTTTTTTTATATGGTTGAGTGACAGCGTCGCGACGCCTGCATAGCACCACGAAACGGCGCCAAGTAAATTCGAACCCTTTTTCTCACGAGCCCTTCGTAAAATGATGGATCGTTCCGTGTACCGCGAAATCTTAGTAACGATTACGATATCACACGGCTCGTGATTATGAATAATGCAAATATTTTAGCCTCTTAATTACACTCTAGTTTTAATGAGACTATCCCCGTTGCTTCGAAATATTAAAATACGTCTGCCGATCGAGAAATCAATACCTAGCCTCTGAGCATCGACGTACATACCGCGTGTAAACTTATTTGCAGAAATATAAATAATCGCGTATAATTTCTCTATTTGTACTGAGTACTTTCGTTTAACCACAGTTATACTTTTCGAAAAGCTCACCTATACTGTATAAAATAGCAGATTAGCGATAAAAATGAAAGTCGTAAAACCATTATCGATCGGCGCTATACCATCTGGAATTTATTTTTTTATCGCAAAAGCAGATACTTTCTTTTACGTTAACCCTTATATCTTACCCAGGAAGAAAAATTTCGAAATCTTCTTCGCTCCATTCACAGTCTTTCTCTCTTTTATTGTTCGATTTCGTTTGTCCACAGGGCCGCATCGCGTATTCCCTTGATCGGTATAATAAAACAGAACACCTTCCTGGACAATCAATCACGATGTGCTCGTCGTTCAACAATAACAGCCTCTACTTCCTGCCACCTATTATCCACGAAAATATTCAAGCACGTCGATCATAGAACTCATTCTTATTGTTTATCGAACAGCGATCGAACACGTTGTCCTTTCGCGAAAGAAATTAATTAAAGTCATTGATAGGCGTTTGCGATATCTCGATGTCCTTTACTACAAATTGGAGCCCAACTGTCTGCCTACACAATACGCCGACATTATACTGTACCAAATTGCTGTACAGTATACCGTATAATCAGAGAGCAAAGGACTGTGTACCTACACGTGGCCATTGTTGAGGCAGGTATAGTAAGAATAAAATAGAACAACAGTACGTGATATAAGAAAGCAATAAGAAAAGTAAAAGCGCGGTTCGACCCTATTGAAAGCAGCTAAGCGCCATAAGAAAGTATTCGTGATATTACACAGAGCGAAGCTTTTAAAGAAAGTTTTCATGGCCGGAAAGATATTGGCGGTTCTTGCAGCTGAGATCGATAAAGTTAAACTTGATTTGCGCAATTTTTTTTCTTTCCTTCATTTTTCAATATAGTCGCGGTGCCATTCTCTACCTTGCACGTCCGTGAACTGTCAGCTTGTGAATCAAGAGAGGGAGAGAGAATAAATATATCTCGGGTGCGTACACGCACTCAACCCCATTGTCACACGCAATCCTTGGCGAACACGTGACAAGCGGCTAACACGTTGAATTATGAAGTCTTATAAAAAGGCAGCCGGATATCGTTGTCATGAAAATAGATTAAATAGTCAGAGGGTCGTGGGTCGTTAAGGACTTGAAAATTAAAGGTAATCCCAGCTCATATATTTTTCATACTCATTATATATAATTCAACTCTAGTTTGCGTGTTAACAAAATATACAACACGCAGGTATGTCATTAAATATAAGCATTATCTTGAAATTATGTACCACGTTTTATACAATGCTATTCGTTATCCATTCATGTACGTGTATAATTACAAAAAAAATCAAACCCACCATTTTCAAATCACTTGACGTGTCCTAAGCATATCTAAGTGTCGGAATTGTATCGGTACCATTAAAATTCGAGTTTTCCGTCTCATAGTTTTTGTCGTTGTCACAAGATACGTTAAGATAAACTGCTCGTAGGATTTGCCAATCGGTAAGTATAAGGTACAACGTACCCAACGTGAGTTTATCACCGATAAATTTCAAGCAAGATGAAAATTAATACCCGCCAAAACATTTTTAAGCGTGATTCCGTCTTTCGTAGCAAAATCCTGTGTATAGGCTTTGGGAATATTACGCAAAAGGTAAAAAAAAATGAACGATGGGTTCACTTCTCTCCTGATAGCGATTCCCAGCACGATCATCAGACCGGTAATCAACGAGTGTGTCTGTGGTTCGCTTGGAGTGAGATTGAAGACTGTTAGGGCGTCGGTAATGCAGTTTCCGATAATGCCGGTAACGTAATCACACTGTACCAACGTCCACACGTTCTAGCCGTGTCAGGCGCCGCTCGTGCACATGTATCCTGAGCATGGATTACTCTGATCGGCCGGGTAACGTTGTGTTTTCTCATGGAGAATTTAGCCTGGGTAGGTAAATATATCTATACAGTGTAGAAAGGACGCGAGAGGGGATGTGACAGAGCCTGAAAGCCGTCGAGGCAAGGGTGACGGTGACGTCGCTGATGGTCCTGATCTCATTGTCGCCATTGGCTATTTTACTCTGTTCAGCCACGACGTAGGTCAGTAGCTACTATCTAGCTTCTGTCGCGTCAACGTGCAGTTAAATTGCATAGGCGTCGGTCGTGCTGCGGTCATGAAATTCGTATCGGGGTAAATGACGTCGAATCGTGAGACGGTTACGAAAATGACGACTGAAGATGATTTCAGGTCTGAATAAAAGTTTACAGATTTTTCTTGCAGAAGATCTTGGAATCTTTCGCGCGTACCTCGTGACCGAGCATACGTATTAGGTACAGCCTTGAAAACTGTGCAAACGGACTGACTTCGCCGTAGAATTTTGAACGAGATGCTTTTAAATAAATTGGGTGGGTCAGGTAACGCTGTACCGTTATCTTTGAGAATTTCGTATGAGACGTGGGTCTTTCTCGGGAATGAAGGGTCTGACGTTGGTTTCTGTTTTTTTTTTTACTTTTTTCTTTTACTTCATTTTTCACCAAGTCCATTCTCATACACGTTACACGCTTCTTGAAAGGAGGACGTTGGAAATTTCTTGGAAAGTGTAAATTTTTGCAATTTATTGAGCTTTAAGTGCAGTTTTGGATATCGACGAACGTGGTATGTATGGTAAGCTCACAAATCTTCGGCAGTTACCATGGAGAAACGACGCTCGATGTTTCCAAGCGAGTGCACCCGGCGCAGACGATATTTTCCGGAAAAATACTTCCGCTTCCGCCATAAATCTTTAAGCACCGAGCTTCGACTGATCTCCAATTTTCACGTGTATATAGGCGGCGCTACGGGTTACCGTCGAATGCAGTCACAAGCGCGGGGAAGGTACGCGCCAACTTTGGAAACACGACGACAAGCATAGCGGAAATCAACCGCATCCGTTTTTCCGGGAGCTTTTCAAATGGACGAACGATAAGCATACCAAGCAAGTGATAAATAATGCATCGTTCAATCGTTGCGTAAAAGCAGTTTCCATTGGCGCATCTTCGATGCGTGAAAAATTTTCATCAGCATCCGTATAAGCTCGTTAGAAGTATTATCGCATGGAAAAATAACCATATTAATGCTTATCAAATTTATTATCGTAAAAATATTGCATTCTGCATATGTGGTAATACTAAACATAAATATCTAACGAGGCATTATAGAATATAATATGATACATACGAATCTAGCATACAACTTGTTTATTACTATAATACTATTCACATGGTGAATATTAATTAATTTAGAAACACATACATATGTATGTATACTGGTTTACTAGAATTCCGACAAAGGAACATAGACCTATCGTATATGTTCCAGAATCAAATAAAGTCTCAGTTACCATTTATGATGATTCGGAGTATCTATACCAGATGTTACACCAACCGTAATATGAACCACGGGCAGATGCACTCGGCTAGGAAATCAACTGAAACTATTAACTAATTCGACTTTGCCACATAAAGTACAGTCCGAGAGCTGCACCACGTTTCTAGATAATATAACACGCCGTCTACTAACCAACTTTGGTCACTGCTGAATATTCAGACGTAACATCCGAGCGTCTGGGGGCTTTTACTCCATTTTCGCTATTTCCATTTCCGAATCGTTATTCCCTACCGCGAGAACATTACCGGTTAGTTAACGAACGCGTGTAATTAAGTCATTTCGGATATCCGAGCTGGTTCGAAGGCGTTTCAAAGTTTTCGACAATGGGTCCCGCTATAACGCATCGAAGAAACTTTAAGTAAGCTAATTTCTCAAAGTAGTATCTCCGCGGGCAAATTAAGAAAAAAAAATACAAAAAAGGTCAAGCCCAGATAAAATAAGGGCGCAAAACAGGTAAACGGGGTAGAGCGCAGGAATAGAGATCTTACGGCGCTCGTGTTCGCCACGAGCGGCTGTGCTATTTTTATGCAAGGTACGCGCGCATAGTCCGATAAGAGCGTGGATATAGTAGTTAATTATATCACTGCCCCATTAGCATGCCAGTGCCACATGATTGTAATGGCTTTTTATACAGGAGCTTTTTCCACTTGGCGACCTCGTGGCTGCTCTCCGGCAGTCAGGCTGGTGGCACAAGCCTCCCTCGGTCGCCGCGTAATATGGGCCAGTAATTACGTTATAGAAGGAAATTACTAGTTACCGGGTTGCCGTCAAGGTTTATCCGATTAAGAGATCACCGAGGGCACACAAAGATTTCACTTCAAGTTTCGCGTTTATTTTACGTCCTCGTCGCACTCACTTCCATTCGACTTCCCAGCATCCTATTGTGACCCCTATTTACTACGGCGCTTTTTTTTATTATGTACATACCTAGTCGTTCTATCAATCGCCATCTGCGCGTGCGACTCTGCTCCACCGGTTAAGGTCGTTCTCAAGGAGGTCTCTCGAGGCGAATGATAGGCAGTACAAGTGGCGCGGCGGGCCGGTACGACGAGTTAACGAGGGACGATGCCTGGTAGAGCTCGAGTTTTCTTTTTGAAGTTACGCAAGGAAAAGATTAAAATGGCGGATAAAGAAAACGAAAGGACACACGTGAGGACGTGAGTGGCTCTCGTTTGGGAGCGAAGAGACGTTTGATTGCGTCACGTTATACGGTTATTATAACGTTGACCGGGCATAGGGCAGGGGTACAGGTACATGTACTCGTTAGATGGTGGAAAAAAGAGCCAACCAACGTCGTCGACGTCAGGTTCAGGTGAAGTCGAGCCATCTCGACCGATTCGCCTAGCTAACTTGAACCAAGCCTCAGCGAGCCACGACACGAACGCATTACCTTAATGCGACCCAGAAAGCTCTTTTGTTATAGCCGCACTCTGATACATATTACTTTACATACTATATACCGACGTGTACCTCCATATACCTACGTACGTATGTATTCATGTACAAAACACCCTTTTACCCTCCTTACCCCGAGACACCCCTGGTCAGACTTCTCACCGGCAGACGACGTCCTTCTTCGCGACGTTCCACACGGCTACGCGTTTCTCTCTTTTCTCTTTTCCTCTCGTGCTGCCTAACGTAGATGGAATATTTACATAGACGCGTATATCATACTTTTCCTCTCTTCTTCTTGGTCTGGCATGTACGTCCTCTCCTCCACTTTTAGGTTTTACTCTCCCCCCCCCCCCTCTCACTCTCTCTTGAATTCTAGTTTCTTGCTTTTCTAGCGTTTCTCTTTTTTTTTGCTCAGTATTTTTCTTCTCTTGCTATTATGTATTGTAAGGACTTGTAAAGGCGCCTTGGGCGTGCGTGCGAATACTTAGTATGTTTTATCGCGCACGCCATGTCTTCATCGGAAAACATGAGTAGCCCCATAATCTCATCGGTTATACATTGAAAGTAATGAGGTCTCTAGTAAGGCGTAGTCCTTCGTCCTTTTGTACCAAATCTTTGTTCTAAAAAAACGTATGCACGTTTTTGAATTAAATATATTTCATTTTCATATTTTAGTATGTATTTACGTTATTTTATGGTAAGCCACGTGTGATTTACTTAGGGCTGCATTATTCGCGGACTGTCAAAAAACTTTCTTTCTTTCGTACTAACTCCTCGTATGTTGTCAGGTGAGATTCGACTAAATTGTCACTGTTGTACTTTGTAAATTGATATATTCGTCCTAACTACATATGCCAATGTGGTGACTCAAGCATTGGTTGGCACTTACCGTTACATCCATATAATCGATGTCTATATAAGTGTGTATGCACTCAACATGCATAAAGGTTATAAACGACTTACGAGAACTTGGACACTAGACTCTATGGAGAATGGAAAAAAAAACTAAAGGCGGTACAAATGGGTACAAACGATTCTGACTGAGTTCCCCTTTGCAGACTTGAGTAAGCCCAAAAAATGACGGAGTTACCCTCTTAACGAATTTTGAACATCCTGCATCTCCATATCTCTTGGGGTACAAACGAAATGAAGAGTGGTACAAATGGGTACAGGCAGTTCTAAATACACCCCTGCAAACAGAATTTAATTTACTCAAAGTCGGGTGCTAGCGGTTTTTTGAGCCCTCTGTAATTCCGAACTCTTTGAGGTACAAACGAAAATCAAAGTGGTACAAAGGGGTGCAAACAAGGTAAAATCGAATCGCGTTTTGAAAATTAAAATATTTTAAAGTCGGGTACCAGGTTCACATATGTGACGGTTCGACCTGGCATTTCCAGTCAGGACGGTTGGACAAAACTGCCTGAAGAATCAAGGATGAAACGGAGAATGTCGAATAATTTATTCCTAAGAAACAGATGCTTTCAGTTGTAGTTAGTATTTATTTAGAGGATTGGTATTATATAAAATTTCTGAATTCTCTTTCTTTTATACTCTGTTCGTGTATCATTACACAGCCAGCATCTTAGAATGAACATTCCACGTGAATGCAGTGTATCCATAGTCTCCGATCTGACTCTAGATTGATGATTTAACATACCAATGAAGGAACAGTATTCTGAAACGCATTATACGATATTGCTAGATAGATTTTAATATCACAAGAGTAATGTGGAATCATGTAATAATAATACGAGATTATTGAAGATACATTCAGGAAATATACTTTTTCAAATATTGAATTTAGTCTGTCGGCTGAATTCAGCATACGAGTCAGCACATGGAGTGCAAGCGTCGATTCGCCTAAATTTATAAGTATTACATACTGTAAACGTATAAAATTCTGAAAATATTATATCCTGTGTCAATTTAAGACCTAAAGATTTTTCAACTGCACCAGTAGCGCGGGCATTAATTTTGAATCGTAAATTTTTCTCGTCAAAATACGTAAATTACCATTGATATTAATTCCATCAATTCTTAACGATCTCACGAGACTGTCGACTGTGAAATTTCTTTTGTCACATCAGAGAAGCAAAGTTTCACGCGCTGCTGCCAGTTTTGCGGATAAAAACAAGGAGTCAACTACGACAAAGAGTGTAAAAGTATTTCTAAGAAAGATCCACCGTCTTCTCACTGGGATTTTAAACTTTTCCCCAAGAACATTACAAAAACGTATGACACTTTTCACCATCCAGCACCATATACCAACTGGTAACTTTTTCCCAGTGATACTCGTTAAAAGAGTCTACAGTAATTATGTGTGCAGTAATGAGAGTAATCGATAACCTATCAGGATCAGACTATCAACGGGTCTCGTAATTTTCACCTCGCGAAAGAGTAATTTTCAAAATTATAAGGTCGTTCTCACCGTCTAATGTCTGCGTTCCTGAAGTACGGGGACTGTGCAGCTCCGGCTGACCGAGTTTGTGTTGGTTGGAGGTCCCATTGATTTCCTGGCCCATGTCAAGGCTGCACGCGAGAAACCCCTACCCGTTCTCTGTCTTCCGCCGACCTCCCTGTGAACCACCCTCGACCACCCTCAACCTCCCTGAATCTCCATCAACCCTCTACAACCCAACAAGCCCGGTCGCGTTGCCGCCGGGGGCGGCTGCACCGCACGCTTATTATAGCTACGCGAAGAGCAACCCCTAGGTTCTGTATCTTTTCAGCTGGGGAATACGTTTACGCGGGGTACACCCGTTTCCGTTGAAAGTCGCTCTCTGATCTGGTGCATACTGCAGTAGCGTTCCCTCGACCAGGTACGGTAGAAGAAAATAAAAGAAAACAGAAAGGAATAAGAAGAAGAGTAAAAATAAAGAAGATTATATAATGAGTTAAAAAGGAAGAGTAGTTATCTGTCTGGGTAAGCAGGGTAAATTTTCAACGACTCTTGAAATTAATTCACTCCGTATTCAAGGCAAAAGAATGTAAGCGAGAGTGGATGGTGCATCAGGATCAGAGAAAAAGATTTTCAAACAAACATCCAGCACCTTCGCAAGGGCGTGAAAACTTAATCCTCGAAAGGGTCTATTGTATCGAGTGTATTTTTCAATATTAGAGATGGGCTATAGAGAACAGCGTAAATTCAGAGGTGGGAAACAATGGGCTGATAAATTAGTAGCGTCTCCACGGTTCGAGTAAAGTACCAGGAGCGCTTGACAAGGCTGATGGGCTTCATGGGAATAGAATTTGGGTTAGACTCACCCCTATTCTATAATAGCACTATGGTATTCTGAGGTAGACTAGGGCAATGGTGCAAAGGCACAAGGTATACCTAACGCATAGGCATACTTGATGAAGGTAGGATAAGGTAAGGGCTGTATGTCTACGCATGAAATCAATGCGTGACACGCGACTCTGATTGCCCAGTTAACCCCGTTACCGACCCACCCAATTACTAGCCCTTGCACGAAGCTACATCCGCCCGCGATAGCAAGGAACGTTCTATGGAAAATACCCAGTGTGAACTATGGACACTGACTGAACTCTTGTTTAAAAGTTTACTCACATTCATTTGCATAGTTTTTAATCACCCTTTTCTCAATTTTCAAAGAAGTTATGTCGCAGGTATACGTACATTTTCACGATGGGTTTGCGTACAAGTTTACGACAGGAAACGAACATTTTGCGCAGTTCAAAGTACATAATGTTGGTACGAGAAAAGATACTTTCTACAATTTTTGTAGGTCTGACATGTTATTTTTCTTGGATATGGACCCTAAAACCGGTATGTTTTTACTTTGGTGTTTCCATAAATTATGAAAAAGGAAAAACCACCGAGCGACACTTTCACCTGAGGATCGACTGTGTTGAGTTAGACCTTACTCGAGTGAAGACTATTTTCACAGGAAACGTCATACTTTCCGAAAACTTAACAGAACACTTAACCTTTCTTGATTTTGTAATTTTTATTAAAAAAAAACCTCAATTTCTTTAAGTTTTAAACGCGTGATTTACCGACAAATACCAATTAGAACGATGCTCCTCTAATTAACGCCG
>JARPRH010000428.1:120184-136163 GCA_031763665.1 Calameuta haemorrhoidalis | reverse complement strand
AAACATATTCTGTCTGGAATTCATGAATTCCCACATCTTGCTGTATAGGGAGATCTGTGATTTCTGTAAAAGAAATATAGGCTGGGTAATAAATGTGTAGGTTAATTATTTAAACAGGAACACGCGATATGCTCATATCACTGAAATACGGTAATATTTAGAATGTTAAACTCACTCTAAAGAAATCCCATGTTGATCCATGATAAAGAGTGCCGTACTGTACTTCAGTTTGCGAAGCCAAATCCTCTGGTGAATTTATAGGCGCCACCATTCTTTCAACAGTGAGAAACGCTGCGAGATTGGCAGTGTAGGATGATATTAGAATGAGGGTGAAGAACCACCAAACGCTGCCTACTATGCGACCGGAAATTGATCTGGGGAACAAAGAACTTGGTGACTATTGATTTTCTTCAAACTAGAAAAATGTTTTTTAAAAAAAGTCGAACTGTGTGGCAGTACAAAAAGATACCAGTATAAGGAGAAGGTAGCGATAGATAAGATCATAGGAAAGTGGACCATGCAGTTTCATATGACTGAAACGTTTATTCGAAATTTCTTTCTCCGAAGAAGTTACCCAAGTTAAATTGGCTGAGTTTCCGTTGAAAATACGGAAAAATACTGTTGGGTAAAACAAGGATCGTCGATTATTAAAATTTTCACGATACACAGTATAACGAAGATTAGTATATCGATATTATTAATAAATTGTATGTCATTAGCCATTAGTTCAGTGGACCAGAAAGGGATGAAGTTGTGCGAATAAAAAAATAGAGGTACGATGGGGGCGAGCGGAAAAGGAAATATAAATAGGTACAGCAGTACATATACTTCCAGCCAGTACGACCGCGGGGCTCTTGCATAAAACAACGAAATTTGTGAAACTTTAAATGGCTTTGGCTTAAAGTGCAAATCTGAAAAGTTGCCAAACTATTCCTCCAAGTTGTCTAATCAAAGGTGGACGAGAGTCGTCCTGCGAGTGTCATTTCTATTTTGCGTCGAGCTAAAACTTTTTCACCTTAATATTACGTCAACAAGGCTGCTGTAAGTTCGTAAACTTTGAACGAAGATGGCAAGAAGAATGCCACCTATTTTCCACGTCTTTCAAAACCGCAGAGATAAACAAGTAGAGAGCGAAGAAATTTTTTTTAAGAAGGAAAACGACTGTCGCTCTGAGAATAATGCCATTACACTTATATTTATGCTATTCTGATTCAAGCAATGTACATATGCATATATACGTCGTGAAAAGGCACAACGCAGAAGCATGTCCATGAACGTCATACAGGATTTCGATTTTAGCAACTTTAATCTTGTTATGGTCATGTAACGCGTGCCTTTAACAGAAACGTCACGAGTCGAAGTTCTATATTTTTTATATTTTTTGCCCTATGCATTTTCATCTTTTTCGTTCGAATTTCACTCTATTCCATGTCAATCCTACTGCCTTTTCAAATTTCAAACCTTTCAATCTAATTCTATGTATACATATACAGTATTTGCCTTTTGTCGTATTCAGCAGTGAAATTGTGTGATTATCCAACAGCGCTTTATACAATCTACAATGAGTTATGCGGTACCCCTGTAATTTATTACCTTACACCAGCCAAAACCCTTTGCCGTACCTTGAGTTTCGTGAAAAGGACCAATAAGAATGGAATGAGTATTTTTCCAGTAGGACATATATCTAACCTACCCAGCATGCCAGTCACAGTCATGCGAGTCACGAAAAGCTTTATATGTCATAAGAACTGATTGTAGCCTTACAAATAGTGTAACGTAATATTCCTACCAATACACTATATTGCACTGGAAACGTGTAACAAGATTTTCGATATTATCAATGGAAACGTTGACGTCTTTGATTTTTTTGGTCAAGTATCTGTATAAGGTTTAACATACGCAAGAAATTACATGTAGAAAATCTAAGAGAGAATATCTCTAAATGATTGTAAAAACGTAAATAAAGATTACCAATAGATATTTTCAACATAGAATAAAGTGTTTATGGTATGTGAAGAAGTTATAGTAGCTGTATAACTAATTGCAAATGAGGCGTGGCTCTTACTGTGGAATTTTCAGTTTAGGTCAAATGACCATGCCAGAGACTCATTTATATAAGTTACTCTGTTTATTACGAACTACTAATGTAATCAACTATCTAATTAAAATTATAACGCTGAATGTAGACACAGATTGATGCCAGCAGCTACTGATCCTATCCACGAAATATCAAGCCAGTATCTATCTAATTTAATTTATTCTAAATTTAAAAAATATATGTAAGATTCCTTGTTACCAGCGATCCTATAATACATTTTCCTAAATGTATAAAGGATTCATTACAATTAAGTTACATTGCGTAACGTAACACATTACGTATATTACGTTTTTAATAATATCAATAAAAGGTCTGAAAATATTCGAGAAAAGCAATATACAGATATAGACAATATAGACAATATGCAAACTGGTATATATGAATATGGTAATAATATTCTGTCGAGACTGTGAAAATTGTGATGATGAATAGTCAAGGGATTTAAGAGCAAATCGAGGAAAATGTTGAACTATCCGTAAGACGGTGCGGAGGTTCGTTTGAAGAGTGAAAATTCCACTCGCCGTGCCATATAATTCATTGTGTTTTATAATTATAAATAAAGCATATAAATACGAAATCATAAATAGTCGTCTTTGAATTCTTCTCATTACTCCGGTTACTAGCCAAGTCATCCTATTATATCATTCGTCTGTATAATACGGTTGCCTTGTCCTGCATAAAAGCTACCTAGCTGACTCTTAATATATCTTTATATATTGACTTTGATATATACATAAACGTACTACAGTTACAGCAGTGTACGTAGTGCGCTAGTAGAAGATGAAGTCTAGTTGAACTCCATAATTACAATAAGAGGAGTAATTTACCTTTTTTTTTACCTTTACATTATATATCATTTCAGTACTAGTTATGAAATAATTCTATGCACTTATATATACAGTGCACTTATTACTATGTGTATATCTATCGAGAAAGAAATGAAGAATATTTAACAATGGAATGTAATTCTTTGCTGAAGTGTAGGAAACTGAAGAAAAAAAAGGAAAACGATATATTTAAATCAGCTTGAAAGCTTCTTGAGTAAGCTACACCCTCGACATTACTGTTTTCATGTTATCATCTGTAAAAACGTACAGCAGGAATAAATAGGAAGTAACATACCTTGGTGAGATGTCGCATCCCTGTTGCATAAATGCTCCTAGAGAGAACCAGAGACTGTTCAGTATACTGAAATCGTTCGCCATACTGGAATGGGACGTACGGGGTGAACCATGAGGTCCATGCGGATGCTGCATACTCGGATCACCCCTGGCAACCATGGCTGGGTCGGTCCCACCGCTGATCTGCAAGACTCTCCACTCGTATGGAGAAAATCTTTAAAAATTTATAAAATATTAATATTCAGTCAATAAATAATTACTTGTTCGATTATATGATGCGATTATACAGTATCATACCTAGATACGATGAAGAGAACAATGGAGACACCGATGTATGAAAATATCACACAGACCCAAATCTCTTTACTCAAAGGGTTAAGAAAGCTAAACACTCCTGGTTTCTGTTTTACTGGCTTCTTGATCATTATACTGATTCCCAGAGACATAAAGGGTTTACTGAAGTCGATGACGCGTTCACGTTCAGAAGTGATTGTCATAGGAGCGATGGCTATGTCAGCTTCCTGAAACACAAGGATCAATTCCAAAAGCTGAGCAAATAATTTTCAAAAGAGTCATTAAACGGATAGATTTTATGATTAAAATTAATCTTTAAATTATTTTAATAATAATGCAACCTTTAATGCCTATGATTCCACAGTTTGATATAGTATGTGTGTTAAAGTTCATTCGTTACGTCTTCCTGACCTTTTTCATTTCCCCCATGTGGATCTTTCCAAGGGTCCTACAAGCCTTATCTAATAGAAGGTACGGAAGCCATTAACTACTCTGTCATCCTTAAGGTGATAAGAGTATCGTTGCCTTTTTATGTAATTCGCGCTTATAAGGTTGACTTTACCCTGGCGAGACATGGACCCAATTTCTATGCTCTTAAGTAATTAGGAGATCGTATGAGAAGGGAGAATATAATGAGCGCATATCATGCAGAATCATCAAACCTAGCATCCCTCTCAAACCTAGCATCCCTGACGAAGCCAAACGACCTTCTGGCGCATATAGTCAGACCAATTCTGAAATAACCTGGTTCTGGCTTTCCAACGTGAAATAACCTTATTACCTTACTGTTGATTCTCTCGAAAGCATGTGCACGAATAATGCTATTATTCATGGTACGCAAACTAATGAAATTACTATGCGAGTACCTGCCGCGAGGCGAGCGGCGATTTAGATTTCCTGAAATTCGAGGAATTTCGATCAGTTATCAAATTCGATATATTAAATGGTCCTAACTGTGCTAGAATTCAACCGTTCCCTCTAAGCTTAGGGATATCGTGTACCATATTGTTAGAGACTGTAAGTACTTTTGGAAATACGAGACAAGTATCATCATAACATTGTTAATACAATCCTTGTGTATTATGAACATCTATGCGCAATTTACATTTATGATGTGCCAGGTAAAATTGTAAAAATCCAATCTGAAGGTACAATCATTCTAACAATGTAGTCTCTACTAACGTAAATTTATAGCTACGGTTGTTATATTCAAGATACAAATTTCGCAAAAGAGATAATACGTAAGCTATTAATAGTTACATTGCAGAAAATATTTGTATCGATTATACGATATTTATATATAGAATAAAAGATACAGATGTGTGAACTTTACGAGATGTGAATTACGGTACGATTTGCGCGATATGTATAACGCAAGTGAGATTAGTTAGTTATGAAAAATTACGACACTCCGAAATTTTTTAGAGGCATTTAAAGCCATTTATAACCTGAATTGATACTGGCCTGTTGAGATAAAAAGAGCGATGATTCTTGGAGCAAATAACGAAGTTCTCGTTGGCGGTTCAGCGTTACAAGCACGTGGACTTAGATTGAATTTCTGTTATCATGACACAAAAAACCACAGTACTTTTTTCCACGTAAATGAACGAACCGATGCTTCTAATCTATCCGTATAAGAGCATTATTCTCAACTGAAAGTAATCTTTTCGCAAAGGTCTATTCTACTCCTCGTTATCGACAATTTGATTGCAGCATAGGTTCAAAGCAAGGTGGTTGCTGATTGGCAGAGTCATTCCAGTAGTTCACAAAGAAAGCTTGTCGGTAATGAAATAATATCAATCGAAATGATCAGCGTGAACCAGTTACTCTCAATTGAGATGTCCCTGGGAACAATGCCAGCTTACAGTATCCAATGCGATACGATGTGACTAAAAATTGGTGCTTGTAAGTACAAAGTCTCTCCGGTAGATGTAGCTTAACAAACCCGAGTTCTGGGCAGTTTGTCCCTCTGTCGTAGAATGCGCGAACCCTTAACTACAGGGATAAAACAGAACCTTCTGCTCCTCGCTGGACGGAGTCAACGATCAATAATCGACTCTTCCGCGAAGCCAAGGGAAAGGGCTTGCGTTTCTTCTACTTCCTGAGGTTTGGATGACCCGACAGAAATGCTGATACTGTACAGTAACGATCTTTAAATTACTTTTGATGACTTACCTTCCTAATGAGTTCTCCGACCATGCCATCCCAACCACCTGGTATATCTGGATTTTCCGTTCCGTATTTCTTGTCCTTCACGATTCGTAATTCATCTGGAATTTCATAAAATCCAAAGGTAAGTTATACATTGGGCAATTTCTTTGGTTGCTTATATGAGAATGTTTCGAGGTGGAAAAAAGATTTATTTTAATGATCTTAATACTGAACTATAGCGATGTAAAGCGACACTAGCGAACAGTACACGTAGTTATCTCGTAAAGCGAAATAGTAACGATCAGCTACAGTTACGGGGTGTCATTTTACCTATTTTGCGGCTATAAAGATGTTTGAAGTTTTCCGAGAAAACGACGCCTAGTCAAAGTTTCTGAATTATTTTCGAAATATGAGTGTGGCTAAACGTTACGTTGAAGTCTTAAAGATTTACATCGTTTTACGGCAGAATCCACTTCCAACATTTATGACTACCATCTCTGCTCGTATTTATGCTTATTCGCTCTATATATTCTCACGACGTAACCTACCGGAACTGCTTTTCACAGTTTCTAGAGCAATAAACTAATCATGAAAAGGTACATACTTCTGGTAAAATTATTCATAACGGCAGGACACTTTTATCATTATCCGTAACAATTTTTTTCTCACAAAAACAATATTATGCATAAACGAAAACATAAATAGACTAGCATACTCACAAGTGATACCCAATTTTTTGGCAATCAGGTCTGCCAAATCCTTGCAATAACCTTCGAATCGATCGTTTCCTGTGAGAATCTCCCCAGGTTCTGATTTTCTCATCATGATGTACGGTTCTTCCTGTAAAAATAAGCAGCAGATATAAAACGCTCAGTCGTCTCATATAATACAATTTTAATAAACAATTAAAAAATCTTTATCATGCCTCCAGCTTTACTCACCACTATAGTGGTGACGATATAAGTTCTATTTTTCTCGATATCGGACTGCGGTCGCAGGCGCACATATTTTGCAGCGATGGCTTGAAAACCTGTCTCGTCAGTCCACTCAGCCACCTACGCAAAAAAAAGAGGGGAAAAAATGTAATTTATTTTATATGGTAAACGAAGCGGTGCAGAGTTTAAGTCAGACTATGCCTGAAAAAAAGAAAAGATTCTCGTGTCACGGTGAGCGAACAAAGCCCAGTTTAAATTTCAGCGGACAAGGTCGTACCGTTCGAGTATATTAGGTGAGGCACGTCAAGCTCTAATTTTCGAAATAAACGTTGCAATTACTTAGTTGTCACAATGACGAAATGGCTGTCAGCTACAGGCGACAGTATCAAAGGTGTCGTACGTTGTCATGAATTTAAATGCGTCGCCGTCGACAGGCCAGCCCAGTTTTCGACACCTCGCATACGTCGAGAAATTTGTAATCTTTCCTCCGCTTTCTCGTTAACCTCATTGTCGTTTTATTAAACCACATTAATTTTAAGCAAAGTCATACGTAAGCGCGCGTGGCAACCGATTTTCTACCCGGACTGTGAAATTCGAAAGATGGATCTTAAAATTCGAGATAATGCGTGACTTACGACAAGGTGATTCTTCCAGGGCTTGATTTAGGGTCGTGAAAATTTTTTTTCAGAGTGTCAGAGGGATCGTGATACGATTGAAAATCGCCCAAGCGAAATTGCGTAAAATAGATAGCGTATAGCGTAAACGGAGTGCACGAACGATCCTCAAGACCATTTTAAAACCAATATGCTATGGGAGGGATGTATAATATAGGGTTTTTCATGTAACTTTTACAGTGGATAAATTTAACCCTTTGCCAGTGGAAATTGGGGTACTAACAAAGTGATCTGTTGGAAGTGTCTTTGAGATATGACAACAAACGGTTAAATTCTGATAATGGTAGGTCGTTGAAGTATATTTTAAATTATCTAGTAATACCGTATCAGATCGGACTTGGGACACATTGCTGACAGATTGGTATACAAATGGAAGATGAAACAGACGGGAAATGGAGATAAGGGAAAACTTTTATGTTCAGAAACATTTCTATGGTTTTAAGAGGGATAGCACTTGGAATCTGAATCAATCTTTATTTTAATATTCGCTTCCGTTTACGAAGTGTCTACGATCATCAATAATCCTTATACGCAACACAACAGTACTGAGATGCGACGTTTTTAGAATTGTCATATTGCGAAAATAAACATACTGTACTATATTAAATTTTGCACGTGCATGTACTGACGTAGTATAAATTCAAAAACTTCTTAACTTTGCAAAATGATATGTATGCTTTATCTTTAATTTCATACTACATAGCTATATATTGTATATGTACCTTAACCATAGCACTATTAACAGTCATCTCGACCACGTGTAATGTATAATTTTGCCGTCTGCCATCGTCATTAAAACGTATCTCTCCAGTGAGGCCTTCGAGCTCGACCTGAAAATTCAAAAATAAAAACATTTAATTGGATTACCAAATATTTATCAAAATGATTCGCGAATGTTACGTACGTGCACTAATTATTTTTAAAAACAAAACAGCAGCAACGTGTGGAATTTAACTTCAACCCCTTAATTTTGGAAATAAATATAAAATTTATCAAAAAAAAGTCCATAAAATATAATTATTATATTATTTTTAAAATGAAACTTTATTAACATTCAAACACAGATTAACTAAAATTTAAGTGCAGTTTTGTTCGAGAATATAAAAATAGCAATAAAAATACATAACTAAAGTAAAACGCATATACATTGATAAAGAGTGATACCCATGGTCGTTGGTTATAATTTTAATTAATTGGAGTGAGTATCGTTGCATAATCCCCAATTAGCTAACGCCATTCCGAATATTCCGCTATACAGATATAACCGTATAATTTCATCAGCTTAAACTAATTGACATTTGCATTGAATTGACTCGGGCAGTCAATGAAATTGGATTTAGGATTATCCTCCTGTGCATATCCAACGTTAGATAAATCTTTTATTGACAACTTCACCTTATTATCAGGAATGCAAGACAAGTAAACAAGCTCCGTGTCTCATAGGAATTCACGAAATATATCCACAAAAACAGAGTAGTCATTTCGTTAGGGCTGTCAGCACATTAGTACGTTTCGTGGATACGAGCAGTTCGCAAACGAACCCTACTGTAAGTGAAGGACGATCTTTAATTACTGACATGTCAGACAAGCCGAAAGACTCTCAACGTCAGCCAGTTTATCGATGCTCGCAAACAGCTGTCAATAATGTGAAGAAAAAAAATTCGAAATTCGTGAAAGAAAAAGCACATGAAAGTATTTACCAGAATGAGAATATATGTATAATATTCAAGGATATATCTCATAGGTTAGCATTATGGATTTCCAATCGTATCGAGTCAGAAATCAGAGTTCTGTTACTCAAATATACTGCTGATATTGACAGCTTTTACTTGAGCAGACATTTCGGCGGGAAATACAAATAGAGCAAGTGTTAGCTCGCTGACTCCCTCACTCGTACGTTTATACATAGAAAATGGCGGGTAGCTGGAATAGCAGAAACCGCTGCTACTCGAGTGCGGATAGAGGAATTCCATGAGAGTCAGAAGAAATGCCAATTACTGTCAGCCACAGACACGGAGAGGATGTCCAGGACGATTTTGTCGATTTGCACCAGGAAACGAGTGTTTACCAGGTTATTTCTTATGGCGTATCCATGGCTTGAGACTTACCAAGGATATATGTAAAATCATTGTCTAACAATATCACAAGGATCTTATCAAAGTGCTGTATGAGATTTGTAAAATGATAAATCATGTTACAAAATGATACGCAAAGTATTGGTGTGTATCTGTTCCAATTTGAATTTCTTAATTTGGCATCCAGTGTACTAAGGGTACAATGGTATAAGCTCTCACCTTTCTTAAAAACTTTGAAATCTTGTCGCCGTGTTCCCACGGGGTTACCCAACCCCTGCTGGTGTTGCAATCCAAAGATCGAGTACCGTTAGCTGGCTGGCTACTGCCTGGAATTCCCGTTCTCCTCACGTTATTCCGGTCGGCTTTCTTCTTCTGGAACTTATTGAACGCCTCCACCAGGACGAAGACCGCATCGTACATCAGAGCCGCCTGAGCCTGTGGTTTAACGATCGAAAAAGGTCACTTTTCCATAAGGCCCTCGCGTCTATATAACCAAGCAGGCACTTTGCCGAAGAAAAACTTGCTGGTGCTTTTTTAGTCGTGAAAACGAAAAGAAAAAAAAAGAGGGCAAAAAGAAACTTTCGGCCACCCACGAGGAATTATCTTTAGGAAAATCTTATCAGATCTCGCAGATAGGAGATACACGAGATTTTGGGTCTTGGAATATAATTTGTCGAAGCAATGTAGCGTGACGTAACGAGCAGGAAGTTCGTGGGAGTCAAATCCTTCCGTTAGCCAGAGGCCGAACGATTTGAACTCTTATAATAGGCTATGGATCTCAGTTCTGTTCCAATTTCTGGTTCGGTACGTATAACGATTTGGGTGATAGATGGGGGTGGTTTACTTGGTGTATAGTGAGGAAAAAAAGATACATACGGAAATAGATTCGCGACCGGCGCCTGGTGAGCTAACAGGGTCGAGGCGGCGCCAGCCGTCGAGGAACTCCTTGACATGGCGTCGAGTGCCGTCCACAATGCGAAAGCCCGTGATGTTGATGGCACCGTACTCGATCACTTCACTCTCCCAGCGGTCGTCCATTATCTGATTACATAGGAAAGATATACCAAATACAGTCTTGCTCTGCACTTTGCAGTTTGAAGATCTTCATAGACGATAACGAAGGACGGGGAATACCTTAGTTCACTAACAATCGTATCCCCTTGCTCTTGGCAGATTTTGTATTCTATGGTTCTAGGTTAAAGGGCGGTACCAGCGAGTTTTTGGGGGTGAAATAAAAGAGTGATAGATTTTGAATTATTGGAAGGGTTTCACTTAATGGGGTTAGGGGAGAAATGCGATTAAAGCGAATCTTGGTAATTAGAGAATTAAAAGTTATGATATTAACGGCATCCCTATATATATATATATATATCCCTGTAAAATCGCTGACAAAGAAGTAAGAGATTCCAATTTCAAGAAACAGTAGTCAAAAAATAAAATTGGAATAAACGTTACTGATTCTTAGCACGATTTCTTAGCTTTATAACGAGAGACTTGATTTAAAGATTCAGGAAATCTGGTGGGGAAGAATGCTCTCGTGGTAAAGCTGGAAAGGCCGACCTTTAGGGTGTTTCAACTGTATTTAAAAAAGAATAAATATTCAGATTTGAGTTTATTTTTTGTGTCTTTTATACTTAAATTTTCCCCCCGGCGATTATTACAGCTTTCTGTCCTGATAAAATTATTATAATACTTAACTGGTGGTATGGAGGGTTGAAATTTTACGTTGACGAATCTTCACGGATTCTCATTCTCTATCAATCTCGTTCCACTTGGTGACAATCCCTTTTTCTCAGTGTCTCACCTAGTCCCACCGTTACGCGTTTCTCATACGTCATAATCATATTTTCAGAAGCAATTTTCCAAGTGCCATTCATCTACTTCGGCTTCCCTAGCGTAACGAAATCGACTCTCTTTCGAATAGGTTTTATGCCAGGACTTTTCGGTTATTTGAAAATAAATTCGCGCGTTCGTCGAGCCATGCATATGAGATAGAGTGACGCGCTTGCTTAAGCTGTCTGTGGGATCAAGGAAAAGCTTAACGAATTTCCATTCGGCAGTCATTAATTAACATCGATCGGTATCAAGATAATATTTTTTAATATTAAACAATTTTTTATTATACCTATCAACAATAGTTATTAAATCTGTATTATTTTCTTTGTCCTCAAGCAATATCCTGTTTAATCTCACTCTCTTGTTTATCGGACTAACAGAATTTCAACGTTATCGTGCTCTGCTCCCGGAAATACAATTACTTCGATTGCTGAACTACTCCGCGCTACGATTCAATCGAAATAACCCGATCAATGTCGAGCGGTATGCATTCTGAAGGAAGTGCCACGAGTCCAATCAGAAGTGCGAATTGAATCAAAAGTCGAAGACAGAGATGTCTTAGTTATATTTCGAAGCTTTCATTTAACTTGAACTTTTTTCTGATCAGATCGAAATCGAGCAATATTCAGTATCTTCTAAAGAGACGCTGTCGAACGATAGAAATAGAGCTTTTACCTAATAGCTTTGAACTCTAGCAATAATGAAGACTCAAAAGACGTGTAATGGTTTGGTGACTCGTTCCATGATATACCGACGCTACGTATCTTTTGACTGAAGCTTGCGACCTCTACTGCACCCTTACGAGATATAAAGTTAAGGGTGTTTATCGAAAGATAATGATGCTACCATTCAGACCTACCATACAACTATATATTGAATGAACAAATATTTTCTTTTCTGTGTACGACTACGGGGTGTGCGCACGACTTGCTACCCTCTTGCTCAAAGAATAAAAGGGGCTGTGCTTTGTGACGAATCTACGTGCGCGACAAATTACACACGTAAAGCAACATGAAAAAATACATATGTATAATGCTTGACAAAAGGAAATGACGAGAAAAACGTTGAATTAATAAAAAACGTGGCAAATGGTGTAAAAGGGAAATAAAATGTGAAATAAAAAAGTATGTATTTACGTTCCGTCTGTTACCGATAGCCGATTTAATTTTCTTAATTCATTTAATAATTTTACTGCGTTTACCAATTTGTTTCCTCGTCTGACAGAAACGCGTGTCGTGTTCCTACCATTACCTGGTACATATAGATTAACGTAACGCGTACCGTTATATAACTATATGCAGTACCTAGATACTCAAAGGCATAAATAAACCCACGTGCATGCGGGTCGCCTCTATAGATATAAATAAGTACCCATGGACCCGGTACAGCTGCGATAGACAGTCGTGAATCATTACGTGGGCCTCGACTGGTTTTAGGACAATTTACGTTCCTTTTACGAGATACGTTCCTCTTTGTGCTTTCTTTGTCTCTAAGCTAATTTACGCATTGGTTCCTGCATTTTACTCTTCAGAAAATTCTGATATATCTGTATACATATAACGTACATAAGAAAACTAGTATTTTGCGTGCAAGTGCAAATATACGTAATCATGCTGCTAACGTCGTAGAATAGAAATATTGTATTTCATATGATTGCCATAAGTGATAAATTAGACCTTTTTTTGCGTAGGTACGTACTTGTATTAAGTATGTTATTACTTGCAAACTAATAATGACTAAAAAATATAAGAAAAACTCTAACGGATGGGTTTACCCTCTAAAGCGTAGGATGTGGTAGTGTGTAACGCTCGTAAAGTTTAATGGAGATACTGAAAAATGCAAGCAAATGGTAGCGATAGCGAGGGTGGAAAAAGGATGATATTTTGATACGAGAGTTACGGTCAAGTTTTGAACGTAAACTAGAGCGAAACGAAGGTAAATTTAGTTATGCTTTACCAGTGGCAAGATTTTCTTTGGAGCCGTTTCAATTTCATGCTGATTTAAACGTGACGTATGCTAATACAAGCTACAAGTTTATCACTGGTATGCTCCGCGGTATTTTTAAATTCTCTGTTGCACCTTTTTACTAGATTGAGATATACTGTATAGCTCTGCACATGCATTACGTGTATATTTATCTTTTTTATAATAATATAATATAATTCAATATATCTATATAATATTTGTATACGAAATTATTTACCAATCCGCTTAGGAGATAGTGATACGTTCTCTTTCCCAATGCGATGTCCCTTACGTGACTAACGACAATGTCTTTGGCCATATCCGTGGGACAGTCCAGGACAACGTATTTGTTGCTCCACCTAATAAATAAAATGTCAGCTGATTATTCCAAAAATATTAAATTATTAAAATAAACTACATGATTTTTGGTTTTGACAACAATACTAACAGGGTATTCAATTTATGTATAAACAGATTGTATCAATGTTCCAGACAATAGTATTGCCGTAACATTCAATCAGAGAATCGCTTAGCCCGCGTTACGGATATACAATAATCTCAGTAGCCACGATAATCATTGATGGTATTATCACTTCCGGGTATCTCTGACCTCTCGCAACGAAATGCTCAAATTCATTGGTGATTATCAACATAGCGTCGAGCGAGAGCTAGTATGCAATTCAATACATCTTCACACATAAATTTTGTGTATGGCATAACCTCTCCTCTTGCTTTTCAGATTTGCACGGTCTCTATGGCACGTACTAGAATTTCGGTAGGTCAATGCTTTTTGAAAATACCTTGCATGCCATTATCCTATTATTGGACTATACTCAAATACGTTTATGACATTGTAAACCTAAAGAAGAATCCATCTCGATTCCAATAACATGAATTTAGAATGGTTTTCATGTGAAGCGCGTTTTAATGCGAATCAAGCTATAGTTATTGCTTCACATATATACCTTTATCTACCATCCATTCTGTTATCTATTGCACTGCTTGATTCAGAATGAAATAAAAAAAAAAACATAAAAAAAGAATCGTAAAAATCACATCAAATTACGTGTTAATGCTATTTCAAAACCTTAATCGTGTTGTCATATATGTATCAGGGATCATTAGGAAATTGCAGTATCCGGAAAACCACAAGAAACTCGTACCCCAGGGGGATTCTTGCGGTAGATAGGTCCGGCTCGCAGAAACCGTAGCAATCTAGTGGTCCTAGCTTGAACCCCTGGACTGTTCTAAACTGTAGTAAACTACCGTGCACTGTGGGGTAGATGTATGTGATTAGCCGAGCAACTCTCCGGCCATTCCAGAAATTGCGCGGCGGTCATGACTGATGCCGTCGGAGTACCCGTGGCACAAACATACGATCCTGGTAAAGTGTTTGCCCAAAATACGAGAGAATCTGGGTACCATCGTTCTATGGGAATTTTGGTGAATTATTATTCGTACCCGGTTGCCCTGCCCACTACCTCGGTATTCGGTGCTCATAGAGTGCCCATTGCCCCAAGCTATTGGGCGTTGGCTAAAAGGAGCTACGACCTTTTGTAAAATCGATCGCAACACCCTGATAAAATGACTGCGTCTCTTCAACCCCTTGACCAATAGTGCCATATCGTCCCACAGCCTGTCAAAATCTCTTTTCTATTTAGATATCGGTACGCTTTGAGAATTTTACTTAAATCGTATAGAATTTCCGTACGGTCCTAACAGTATACCGTTTCTATTGAAAATTAAATTTGGGTTCCGAGATGATAATAAATCCGTTCTGTGTTAAAGTCAGTGCTGCGATGACTTAATTAAGACGTCCCAAGGTTCTGTGAGTATATGCGTGTAGTAGAAATAAAATCTACCGTAAGATGAAAATAATATTGCAAAATTTTAATGTGAATGAGTTTTTGGAATTTTTTTTATTCTTTATTAATTTATTATACAGTACCAGCGATTTACGTGAACGGAATAGTGTTCCTTTGATAATAACTAATTTGGACTATTAGTCGAATCCTTTTGTATTCTAAAATTTGTGAGTATATTCAAAATGAAATCGGTATTCGTTAATCATTTTACTGAATCGTCTCTTTGGTATGATTACTCAGTTCTAACGATATTAAGCCTCGACGACCTAAGCCTTCCAATTAAATCATACCATCGCATTGTCCATTAGGAACATACCCGACTGTGTGTTAAATAATTCAATTAATTGTACACGTCAGTCCGTTACATATACTGTGTACACACAGTGAATATTATATTGTCATACGTAGGAGTAGGTGGGCTAAGATAGACATGGTGGGACAACATGGGCTACTCATAAAATTAATTGAAGATGTTCAGGTAAAAAAAATATGACCATGTAAAAATTTTAGACTTATGCTGATCATATATGATTCATATATTTTTTTTATTGGAGTGATTGTGATATGTTATTGGAATCGTTCTGACGACATTAGCTCCTTAAAGGGCCAGTCTTACCCTATCTGCCCCTATGTATAAATATTCAATTTGTGAAATTTGTATTTAAATCTGAAGATGAATCGGTTTGGATTCTCTAATATGATAAGTTTATAGCAATAATAATCATAACTCTGGCCATTAACCACTGGATTGGAATGTGTGAAATATCGCGTTAAGGGTGTCGTAGTGGAAACTGCTATTACGCATGTACTATGTAAATTTTTTTGTTATTAATTTTGAAATTTTTATTTCAATTCATTTAGACTCACCTACTGAGTTCTTCAAGGCTACGTAAGAAGTCGATAGCTTCTGACATGTTTTGTATCCTCTTGACAGTTTCCACTTGAAAGGATTCATTTCCGGGTCT
>JARPRH010000428.1:48865-59678 GCA_031763665.1 Calameuta haemorrhoidalis | reverse complement strand
TGCTTAAATCCAAGTCCCTCCTAGTAAGTCCCCACAAGGCCTGCACAGATCCAGCTAAGTCCGAAGTCAGACGGCGGCTTTCAAAATGAAATTTCCAATAGAGATTAAATTTTGGTAGTACGCTAGAAAAATCTCTATAACGGAAAGTAACAAATTCTTTGATGCATCACTATTGCAGGAAGCAATGAAAAACCAAAGGAATTTTTATTAAAACGATAAAATATAAAATGCATATTATGGATGCTTTCCTATAAGGAAAATTTTATGCTCTTTCGGTTAAAGTATGCAGGACAGCATACATTTCCGTGTAGAATATTAAACGACATCAAAGACAATATGCCGGTAATTAGTGTGCAGAAAAAAATGGCCGATTGTAACAAGTCACGTTTACTTGTAAAGTAATTAACCAAGTAATTCCTTACAAGTTACGTGTGTCTAAAGTGAACTAGGTTGTCGCGAATAAGGTACAGGATGAACTTCAAAGAGAACAACGATGGTTTCGATTGCCAATACGAAGGTTTTATTACTTTTTATTTATTCTCAAAAAGTGTTTAAAGCGCACTATGCCGATGACGGCGTCTTGTGACGGAAACATTCGAATCGCATCCGAGTACCAATCTAAACTTATTTAACGAGCGAAATCGTAAAAAAGCGAAATGGTGACAAACTTCGGGATAAATTTCAGAAGAAATTACGAACTTTTCATTGGAAAGATATTTTCTAATATTTTAAAATCCACAACATTTTTACTTTGTAACCGATACTTTATAGCAGTAATGAATTGTTTCCCTTTAAAATATTAATTAGAGTCAAGACTCAGGCAAGCTCTCAAATATAAGATACACTTAAAAAAAGTAAATTTCGAATTATTATTTAAAGAAGGACAAACAAAAATAATAATATTAGGCAACAAAATAAATTTTATACAGTGTTTCGTCGCAGGCTATCCTGTGACCATCCCGTTCACCCACGGTCTTCTTATTCCCAGTGTCTGTCATCTCTTAGATACTTGAAGAGTCAATCCCTGAGCTCGGCACATTGACGATCTGCAGGTATTCCCTTCGCAAGACCCGTCCCATTTGCACTGTATCCGCTGTCCCACATTCCACAGCTGGCACCCACTAATTTTGTGTCTCCAGCCCCAGTCCTTTACTTTATTTGCTAGCCATATCCAGAGTCTCTTTTTGTTTAAAACAGAAGGAGCAGTCGTGCTTTAACTCAACAACCGACAACACGTACCCTTGCTCATGGTCATTGTATTACATCGATATTCAATATATTTAATTTTTACATTAAAGTCACTTCAGCTGAATCTTATTGAAATACCTGCGTCCTTTAATCAGTAGCTTCAGGAGTTCATCAGCACGTTCGCTGAAATGTTTCTGATTCACACCATAGAACGTCGTGAACATACAGTTTTCGTTGAAAAATAAACTTTGAAATTTCGTGACTTTATTAATATTTAATATAACAAGTAATATAAGATATTAATATTTACATATTCCTTTTACCTTCACAAAATACTCTGGAGGCAGCAGGACCATCTCGAAGTGCTTGGACAGATAGTTATCTGAGAGTATCGGTTATGTATACTTATCGTACTATACTGCGGGCAACCTAATCTAACTATACTGTGGTTAACGTTCATTTGTACTTAAGCATTGTAATCTATATTGTACACGATGCGGTTCTCCGGTTCGTATGAATTTAGCGGGGTCGGACCAAAATAGTATATGAGCATTGGATTAATGTTATAGATGAAATAATTAAATAATAAGAATGAGATGACGTGTTCGCTGATTTATCCTCAAAATCATGCAGTTCTTATATATTCGACATGAACGAGGTGCTCCTGGCATGCAGGAAAATCTTGAGTGACAGAATATTATTTTGGTATTGTTATCCATTAGTGGAATTTTGATTGAAGCGACTGGAATTTATAACGATGTACAGCTTGTAGTATGTGTCTGTAACTATCCGCGGGTAGACACTGCTGCCAACTGTGCATGCGTGAAATTCATATACTATTTAATTATTGTAGGTGTGTGTTGCGGTTTGACGACAACGGAATTAATTATCAATTTCATCCAAACTTGCGACTGTTGAAAAAAAATATGAATGTGCCTATAGTAATCGATGAGCGATTATTAAAAAAAAAAAAAACTAATTATTTCAAACGATGCAAGAGTGTCATGAGTTAAAGAAATAGTATAAAAAGAAAGTAAGAAACTTACAGGTTCGTTGGGACAGCATTATGGAATATATACATGGTGTTCTTTTTTAAGCGGATTAATCAAGGGGATCGCTCGTAGCACAAACCCAATTGTCAGACACTGACCTAAGGAAATAACTCGATTTAAATCCATCCCAATCTTCCTCGGATTTGCTATAGTGTTATCTATATACCACTACGGCGGGGTAATCCGATATTTCATCCCTTAAAATATTCTGGGGATTTAAATTAAGTTCTTACCGTAGATATTGAATCCACTTTATGTTAATACGAGCCTCGGATCCGGCGCGAACGGTCTCTCGTGTCGGGGGGTTGAAACGCAAAGGCGAAGTGAGCTGGTTCAATAATTTCTGAGGGCTTCTCGGGGTGAGTTTCGAATGAGTCTCTCGTAAGAAGTTAGGAGCTCGATTATTCGGGAAACGGCTTTTCGCGGTATTAATCCTGAATCGACTCCGCTGAACTTTCTTGTGTACAACGAGCACTACCAATGCCCTTTTCTTTTTCGTTTTATTTGGATAAATATTTCAAGAAAAACTTAAGAATTGCCCTTCCATCATCCCCCCTCCACCCTGACCCTAAAGTCGAGACTTCGTTAAAAATATATTTACGATCACGTGTATGTCTCCAGGATCTTTTGCACGACTTACAAGAAAATTGTATACTCGTTTAACACCCTGTAACAGTATCCTAATTCGAAATACAAAAATAGAAGCTTCTCAGCAAATTTTTGTTCACTCCCTCTCACGTACTAATATTTTAATGGTCTCTCTTGTGGTTTCAACTGAAGCTTGGAGCTTGTGAAATTAAGCCCAATGCGAATATTCAAATTTTTTCACCGCCTATCGTTTCTTTTTGGACCATTTACACAAATTCAACACTCGTATCAGCATTTTTAATATTTTGAAATGGCAAGGTTTTTTTTTTATCATGACAAATATATGGCTCCTCTCTTAAAGTTGAAGTGCAATGGGATACGGATCGATTGAAATCTCGACTCTTGGTGAACGAACAAATGAGAATCGTGCTCGAGCATTTACTCGACTGGATAAATGTACTATCGATGTGAGAGAGCACATTGTGCAGACAACAATGGGTGCAATATATATATACATATAGACATTGTATATACATATATAATATACAGGCATACAGAAAGGTTGCCATACTGGAACATAAAATACATTTAAAGACCATAAGGTGGATAAATAAAAGTGAATATTCCCTCGCATATCGTACTGTTATAAATATTTATAGGGAAAAATAGTACATTTAGTAAATACGACGAAGGGTTCGCTCTTTGGTATTTTCAATTTAAATTTTCAGTCAAAATTAAGATTTCAAAAATTTCTTATATATTTACTATACTCTTTCTTTCCCCTTACCGTTCAATATATTGAGACATTTTTATCAATCTTGTTGACTTCTTGAGATGAAAAACGCAATATTCATCCCTGCACGAAGACGATGTCTTATATAAGTGTTTACTTACTCGTAATTTAGTATTCCAGTCACGTTTCAAGTCGGTAATCGTTCATCTTCGTCATTTTTCGCTGGTATAAAACGGTTTGATATACCTTTAAGAAAAATCGATGCCACGAGGTCCAATCGACTTAATAGAATCCCTTCGTTTTAAATTTTGACATTTTAAACTCGCCTGTGTCAGCCATATTTCAAACGTCCATGCTGACTTTTATTATACCCTATATGTCGCCTATGATACGTATATTTACCAAGTTTCATTTCAATGATAATTTCGTGCTTTTGCACTTGATAATTTTATTTATTACATAAACGCTATTATAAGACGCTATATATAAAATAACTGTAGAAACTGCCTTAAGCGAATCGACTTTGATCGTGACGAAATATCATCATCGAGATCCATCCTGCGAAGGAACTGTACGAAATATATATACCAAAGCCGTATAGGTACTTTGCTGAAAGTTATAATTTGAAAATGAAGTACATTGGGGAATTCACTCGCGAATATAAGGACATTGACGAGCGACGTCGAATAACGAGTCGTTTCCTCAATGTAATTAGCACTCGCAATTATGGAATCCAAAATTTTCTAATCGAGTACAATTACCCCTTACTTAGAACTTTTCTATTACTCAATTCCTTTCATCGAATTAATACCCATCCCTACCACCGCACCGCTGACAAGTTAATTGGACATTATTATCGAGTTGAAAAACATAAATTGCTCTTAGAAAATAAACTTTTTCTACCGTAAAAGATGTAATTATATCACACAGTAATTACGTTATATCGTTCTCCTTAGAACTATAATAAAAACGGAGTCCACTCAAACGAATGGTTTAATCTAATTCTGTACCTCTTTTACTCGGCACATCATGAATAAGCCACTGAATGATTTTCCAAAAAAATAATTTAACTAGGCATAAGTATAGTCTCCCTATACGAAATCGTTATTGAATTTTTTCAAAATTTCTCCTAACTATGGTACGTTGAATTAAATTTCGTAAATTCCTACAGTGTGTTTCTATAAATATACGATAAAATTTTATCACATACTTTTTCATTCAAAGGTGCAGAATCTGCATTACATAGCTATGACAATCTATTTACAATGAACTTATCATTATGGATAGATGGATAGACAAAGTTTAAAAGTTTTTCATAAGGTGAAAAATCGATCAGAGGACTATACAATAGATACATAATAAAGTCATGTCCTCAAACGCGTAATATGAATAGTCGCGTCTGCCTGACGTCACTTAACCTCCACTTTGATATTGGAGAGTCCGATCCGATCCATATATAATGCGACATCTTAATCCGGCCGTAATGCCACCAATAAACGGCGAAATTACGCGTTATCCAAATTGCTTAACTGTACTCTGGGTGGAAGTACCGTGAAAGACGTTATTTCTCTAAGGGTGAGTTTCTCATCGTCCCTTCTGCCAACGCTTAATGTCTCACCGATAGTCTCTCCATCTCTTTCTCTCTTGAACGATCTCTCGCGACTCTCTTAATATCTTTAGCATTCCCCTCCTTCTTTCTCTCTCTCTCTCGTTTGCTTATTACGCTGTGACGTTATTTTCCTAATTACTTTCTGTTCTCCGCTGCGGCCCGCTTTACGTAGCTATTGCGTGCCGGAATTGCGTGGATCGTCAGCCGAAATGAGGCTGCGATAAATTTCCGAAGGCTTAAGGAATAATGACAGTAATCGTCATTAAGCATTGAGTAGACCCGAGATAAGCCTAGGCTGTGTAATTTTGGCTTAGGACGGAAACCGCCTTAGAAAGAAGATCGAGGTATGACTGGATGGAGTAAACGAAAGTATTCAAAGAGGTTTTGTCAATTTTTTTTAAAAATTGTAGAAATTTAGGATTTAACCCTTTTCATACTGCATAAATCGCTAAAAGGGTAAAGTATAGAAAATATGAGAAAATAGACTATAGCAAAATTTCATTGAAAAGGACAATAATTACCAAGGAAACAATATTACATGACGACGCATCAGTGAGAACTTGCCGTAAGGTGTAAAGTCGACACTTAGATTTTAATTCTGAATTATTCGCTAATCTCAATATAATAAATGCATAACGCAACTCACCCTAGCAGCTACGTTTTTTTTCGGAAATCCAGGAGGTCCACCCAAGTCTTCACTACGCCTATACTTTAACTAGCTAAGATATCAGCAGACCTTAGATTTTCCAAATGAAATTTCTACTACAGTTCTATGCTGTATTTGTTCGATTCTGTTTGTTTGCCTAAAATTGTTATGCAGTACATAACATACACAGGATTAGAGCGATATACGCATATCGTATCACAATAAACAGCGTTGCGTCAGATAATTAACTAATAGACCGCAATACGTGAGCTGCACTCTTGAGCTTCACCTGCACTAACGACCACTCATGCGATTGGTACCTAGTCATAAATTAGACTGTGGTTCATTCGTAGTTACGTGGCGTCTGTCATTAATCGTACGAATACACAGAACATGGAAATGAGAGAGCCATGGTGGGCAGTGGGATTTGATGATGGGAAGAGGATTGAATAATTAAAAAAATAATTAAGAAAATTGGAAATCGCGACATTTACCTCCAGCTAATTGTTATTCTTTAATAATATAAGATTAGAAATAAAGTCGTATAATGATTCATTCTGCCATAACAATATATCACTTCAGGGGCAGAAGAACCCTTTACCAAAGTAACGCACCCCTAAGTGATTTTACTTGTAAATTCATTAATTAACCTCATTTTCTCGATAATCACGACAATGGCGCTGAATTCGGGCATTCGGATGAACGCGAACTCTTTATACTCACCTCCTCTCTGATGTATTTCTTCGCTACCGCGAAGAGACGTCTCTTATCGAGGTTCAGATTTCAGTGGCAAAGATGAAAAAGATGAAAGAAAAAGAGGGGAAATAAGCTAAGTTTGAGGAAAATCCGACTCTACCAATCACAGGAATGAAACGTTTCGACTTTTCGCAACCGCTAAGGTAAAATAAAAACTGTCTCGTGCAAAGTACCGGCATACTTTGATTACATTGGTTACAACTTCGAGCAGGTACTTATTATCTGATTGCATTGAACTTTGTCAAAAAATTAAAAGTCCGCTGCTGAAATGTTACATTAATATATGTCACGACGGCGGTATTAGGCGAATTAATAAACCCTCATGTGAAAACAGAGGACGGATATGAAAATATGGGAGAAGATTTTGTAAAAATTCAAACATAAATTTACAATGAGGCACAGCCTGATAATAATATAATATAACTAATAAATAACTCGTCTACCTAAATTTTCGAAATTAATGATGAATGAAAATTATGTTGACTAATGTGTGAAATGCATCGTTATAACGTTGAATAGATTAGTGTGCATGTAGTAGTCCGATCGAAATAACTATTTGATTTCCAACCGAAGTCAACGTTTACCTATCCATAATATGAACTTTCAGTAAAACTGCATTTGTGGCCAATTGCGCGCTCATTGAGTCGTAAGCAAGTAACGTGGGTTCAAAGCTACCAAAATGGATTGCATATAAAATACACATTTATGTTAAATATATCCATGTATACTTAGACTATGCCGTAGCCAGTTACAGTAACAAGGCCAAATCCTTTTTTATTCTCTAGCATAGTAATAAAAAAATTTTTATAATACCGTATAGTAATATTTTCATAATAATGCATGACCCACATGTTAAATCTATATGGTACGCATATCACACGCGTGACATTTATACACATTGCAGCGTACTAATAAACCATACAAATTTACACCAGATCCCAAATTGACAGCGACATAGAAATTCGGCACTTCTCATAGACACAACCCGTTATAATTTAACCGACCGAAAATTAGTATCACTTGACATATACATATGGCGAGATACAATTTTCCGTTTTCTAGAACAAATTTCAGTTTATCTCGAAACATCGAGCTAGCAATGTCGATACTTTATACTCATATATTACCAGTGGTCTACATACCACGTACGATAGTCGTCAAGATATGTGGAGTTTTTTTAGTTTCAATTATTATCCTCTTAGTATGTATTTTTTATTTAGACGTAGACGTGCATATAATGATTCTTTGTAAACCCACGTGCGCGAACGATACGAAGAAGATAAAGACGATATTGTACTGGACCAAAATGTTCTCCGACAAAAACTTCTATTTCGGCGAGGGTAAAATATTTCGCAACTGTGCAGTGCCTACTTGTTACGGTACGCACGAGCGTGACTTTCTCAAGAAACTTGAAGACTACGACGCCATACTTTTCCATGGGATAGAATTGAACGTATCCGATATACCACTCTTGAGATCATCTCGACAGCGATACGTGTTCGTAAACATGGAATCTCCTGCGAATTGGAGATTAGACAATAACTATGTTCCAGATGGGTTTTATAATTGGACCATGACATACAGATTGGATTCTGACATTCCAAGACCTTATGGTAACATTGTGAATACAAAAACCAAAAAAATTGTCTACCCTATTAGAGACCACGAAGTCGTGAGCAGCAAGGAAGTCAAAGCCTATGTCGATCTTATTAAATCTAGAAACAGCGCAAAACTTCAAGGTAATCTCAGTCGGTAAAACAGAAACCTAAAATCGTAACTTATTTAATATTTTTCTATTACCCTAGTCCTGAGCTTGTTATTATATAGTATAGTTCGGCACTTGTGATTATTGATAATAACATGTAAAATTTAATTTGTCAGTGTCGAAGAAGTCTCGAGTTAATTGCAAAATACGCACTGCTGCCTGGTTCGTTTCGAATTGTAATACAGTTAGCGATCGTGAACGTTACGTCACTGAGCTACAAAGATACGTCGATGTTGACGTCTACGGTGAATGCGGAGCTCGCAAGTGTCAGTCAAATGACGACAGGTGTTACGAGATGCTGGAATCGAAGTACCACTTCTATCTCTCCTTCGAGAATTCCCTCTGCGAGGATTACGTGACCGAAAAGCTCTACAAGGTCATGAGGTACAACGTGGTGCCGATAGTGTTTGGCGCTGCGAATTACAGCAAGTTCGTGCCGCCGCGATCTTACATAAACGTCGCGGATTACGAATCGCCAAGGCACCTTGCACGACACCTACTGCACCTTAGGAGCAATGACATCGAGTACGAGAAGTAGTTCTGGTGGAAGGAATTTTACGAGGTTGACCTCGGACACGATTTGACCCTTTGCAGAATGTGCGAGATGCTACATAGAAACGAGATGTCTTCCCCTGAAGTTATAGTAGGGTTGAAGGATTGGTGGACCAAGGGACAGTGTCGTGATGTTACAGAATTTTTTAAAAAGATTATCCAATTCGATAGAAAATAATTTTATAAGCTTACGAGGTAGATTATATAACGTAAAACATAATTGATCATTTTTCGTTGAATAACAGTGTATATTGAATTGTTCGATAATAACCGCTTTAGTGAAAAATTTCTATTCTACTTTTTTTTTTTTCTCTTGTAATACGAACTTGATGGAAATGTGAAAACGGGAATGACTCGATTCCGCTATTCAATGGACATAGTCAATATTGACCGTAACGCTGCACGCATATATAAGTAAGCGTAAACGTAAATATTGAACGATGTTCGGTGACGGGTAGATGTCGGTGTGAGGTGAGGGAGAGTAAAAAAAAAGATGGAATATTTTAACATCCACACCGTCTCTTTTGTGGGATGCCGACGAAAGGGGTGGGAAAAAAACATGACAGGAAAACGCGACGGCAAATATTCCGACGAGATATGCCGTTTGATAGCGACGACTTTTCGGGAAATGAAAAGTCAATGGATTTGACAAACCCTTCGTGGACGAATTTACGAGCAATTACGAGTAATCGGATTAACGTGTTGTCGGGGTGCAACCGCACGTCAAACTTGATTTTCCTGTCAAATTTTCTACGCATCGGTTGCCACGTGCACGCTTCGATTAACACGTGCGGTAAATGACGTTCGAGCGTTGTAAGAGTCGTCAAGTTAACTGTTTGAAAATTGCACGGAAAAAGGCCGAGGACAGATTAAACTACGACTTACGTCTGCTCGAGCAACGACATTTCAACCATTTTTATCCATTTAGAAAAGCTACACAATGGAAATCTAATGAAATATTTAATGTACGAATTTTCATTCCCATTTGCCAAGTGCATTGTTTTGCATTATACTGGTGTAAAAATATTTTCTGCGTAATATGAGAATAATAAAAATATTTAAAACAAAGAAGCACGATGTCACTTTTGCTAAAAGTAATTTCATTCGTCTACTATATTGCATGTACAGGGTGTTTCAGTACAACTGCACAAATATGAATTGGTTCTACCATAGAGACCAACTGAACTGGTTTACTTTCAACCGGTGTATTCGGCCAGAATAAGCCTATCAATTATTTCTGCACGTACACGAACCTGTACGTATACCTAAATATGAAATCGACGAATCAGTGAATAAGCTTAACTGTATCACAGCTGCTTTCATTCCAACTTTAATCTGCTTATTCATATACGTATTTTATTTTTGCTATTCTCTATTTCAATCGTAGTTCAGTACTTGCGAGATTGTTAATCAAGGATCTTTTTTGGAAATAAATAAATGCAAGATAGGGAAACCCATTGTACATATGTATAGACGTGAATCTCTTACGTGAATCTCTTACGTATGAAAGCTTATACCCAATTTGAAATATCCTTTCTTTGATTCCAGCACGTAGAAAATATTCTCAAATTGGCTCTATCGTTTTTCGAGATATCCACTTAAGAAGAAATATATCTATGATGGTACATGACCGAGATGTAGTAAATTCTTGTTACGGTTCTCAGCAGTCACCGACATGACAGCAGATCGAGTTGTCTCCCTGCGAGAGCGACAATCCGTGAAGAAACGAGCGGATACAGCGACGAACGAACAGACAGACAGATGGAAAAGCAGCATCGCCATGACTCGCGCATGCGGCGAGCACACGTCGTCTGTTTTTCTTGCATTCCGTTATACAGATATATAGGTATGCACTGCACTGTACATAGTTTTCGATCAATGTGGGAAAGAATCTCCGCCATCGCAAAAGTCCATGTAATTCGTT
>JARPRH010000425.1:173791-218090 GCA_031763665.1 Calameuta haemorrhoidalis | reverse complement strand
ATTTCGTTCCTAATCGTCTCACTCTCTCCTGCAGCATTTCCTGGCACGTCTCTATCTCGTCCTGACCTTGGTATTAATATCTTAGATAAATAACTCAGTGACTGCAATCTGGCGACCATCTTGAATATCCATACTGAGGCACACGAGTGTCTTCAGTTATACTGGTTCACTGATCGCCAATTAGCAAAACTCTAAATAATTAATTATAAAATTATCTACCTGTAAGGAATACTAATATGTCACCAAACGGTTGAGTCGCGTGTATCTGAAGAATAGATACAACGCAAGCATCAATATAATCAGCTTCCGGAGCTTTTGTGTAATAAATATCAACAGGGAATCTTCGTCCTGGAATACGGAAAATTGGAGCATCGTCGAAAAATTGACTGAACTTCGTAGCGTCCAAGGTAGCCGAAGAAATTAAAAGCTTTAAATCTGTACGAAAGCGTGTAATATCCTTTACTAATCCAAACAGAATATCTGTATGTAAAGTACGTTCATGAGCCTCGTCTATGATCATGACACTGTAAATAAAAAGAATAACGTCATTGTTTTAAAAAACAATTTGAATAAATAGAAACTTACCTGTACGATGCTAAATCGGGCTCACTAAGAAATTCACGATGCAGAGTTCCATCTGTCATGTATTTTATACGAGTACGCTGAGATGTACAATCCTCAAAACGAATTGCATAACCAACTTCGTTACCAAGTTTCACTGCCATTTCATGAGCTACTCGTGCAGCTACAGACATGGCAGCTACTCTTCTCGGTTGCGTACATCCAATTATTTTCCCATCCTCCGTGAAGCCGGATTCGTATAAGTATTGAGGGATTTGTGTAGTCTTTCCTGATCCTGTTTCTCCTTCAATAATTAATACCTAATGAAGATATATTATTGTGATAGACTTTAGAAATTGTACGCTAAGAGATTTTTATTTCGCTGAAAGATACCTGGTGATCTTTAATAGCTTGAACGAGATCCTTTCTGAATGGATATATAGGTAAACTTTTTTTTGTTTCCTCGATTGTTGTCAATGCTTTTGTTTGAGGTGGTGGTGACATTTCACGTTTCTTATCCTTGATACTACCAGGCATACGCAATGCTTGGACAAACTCAACTTCATCCTCGAGAAGAAGTTCATAATCTTTTTGTGCTGTAAGAAAGTATTTTTTAATGCAGATGTTTATTAACAATTGATATTTTACCGTGGATGTATACCTTTTCTATCCTTGGCGCCAAAGCGAAATACTGCAGAGGACATTTGATCCGATTCCCATTTACTTTGCTCGGATTGTGGAGGTTCTATATCGACAGTTTCTCCTTCAGTAACATCCTTTCCCTTCTCATGAGGCATATGATAACGTTGCACACGTTCCAACTCTCTGGCTCTTTCATGCTCCTTTGCTAATTGTAGTAATTGTTTCTTATGCTCTCTTTCTCTTTTTTCTCGTTCGGTCAAACTGAAAAGAAGCGATCAAATATTTCTGAAGAAATCTTAATTAACAGTTATTTAGCTCTTTCACAAAAATATCAAACAATTACACTTCATCTTCAAATAGGTATTCATCATCCAAAATATCAGCCTCCAACTCCGCCACCTTGTCTTCTTTTCTTTTTTCCAAATATTTTCTACGTGATTCCACACGCAGTTTTGGCACAAGTTTTTCCCTTGAATCAGTTTCCATAACTTTGAGTCTTTTTGCTGCTTCAGCTAAAGAAATTTCATTCCAAATGATAATTAAATATTTCTATGTATATTCGAGTATAGTATACGCACCAGCTCCAGAACCTGCAGGCATCGCAACCTTGCGTACTTTGGAATCATCTTTAGCTTTAAGACGACTAGCAAATTCATCTCTTTCCTTAATATCTTTTTTACGCCTTTCTTCCTCACTGTCACTGTCTTCGGTTGAAGACTCCTTTCTTCTGTATTTACTCATTTCTCTATATAAGGAGATGTACACTGTTCCTATAAATGTTACAAAGTTATGAGCAACAGAATAACCTAATTTTCTAAGAAAACCATTTCTATAAACCTACTCCGCGTATAAATATGATAAAAAATAATATTTATTTATGTTTAAAAACATTCAATTACAATCGTTGTCGGCTTTTAGGTTATGACAATCATTTCATCACATCTTCCTGCACAGTATGTTTACTAATATCTAGACTTGTAGAGACATAAAACGTAATTCCATATTAAGATATAATCAAGAACTTACTGTAGTGAGAATAATTTCACATATAATTACTTTTTCACTTTTATACAGTATAGATAACACCTTTTAATTCTTAGCCGATTATCGATGCTGTCAGGATGTTTCGTTGCCGAGCAACGAGATCAATTGAAATACCGGGAAAAGTAGTAAGTACAAAAATGAATAACATATGACACCGAGATATGTTAGTTAATGAAAATCGAATAGAAATATATGAATATATTAGTTTTCATCGGGTACAAGAATAAAATAATTACAATACATGTATTGTACAGATTTAAAAAATCACTTCGAGTTTTGGCTTATTGCGAGAATGATCGCAAGACCTAAAGCATAAAACATTCAGATACGTTCTAGAAACATTGTTTAAATATGTAAATCTGCATGTTACATTTCAGCAGCGTCTCTAGAATGTATCTGAATATTTTGTGCTTTATGAGTGTAAATGTAATTTATGATCTCTTCAGGATCTCCCACCTTCGGCCGTTAGCTAAGCCCACAGTGTTTCCTTGCGGATCTTTAATCATGTTTTCTTACTTTTCTGCCTCTCATTTTGTACCTCTGCCACTGAGGAAAAAGACAATTGATTTGTTTAAATTTCTAATGCTGTAAAGTAGTGTATATAAATAAGATCACTGCAAAACAACCTCAGCGCTCTTACTGGTCTATTACAGGAAAAAAGTTATTAATTATCAATAAAAATGACCCCAGACCTTGGCATTAGAAATATTCCATCCAATTTACTCACATTAATATAAAACCATATTTGATTTATTACATTTCAATTAACTCAATGAATAAACTAGTTAATTTCTACGGCAGTAGATTCGACTGTAGCTCATCATCTTCTGGTACAATCCAAGCAGGTTCTTTACCTTCAAAAAATAAAAAAGATAATATTATACCTTTACTTACAATATTATAAGTAATATAATTTACACCTACATGTCGAATTTTCTACAAGAGTAGATTCATTCAGCGATTTGATTAACTTCTCCAACCCTGTGTAATCCTCTACATGAAATAGATTATTTTCACTGCTGGAAAAATCATTAAACAGGATATCCGCCGTGTCATAATTGTAAGATTGATTTTGCCCTCGATTAATAATCATTGCTAATACTTCATGTCCTGCATTTCGCAAAGATTTAATTTGTTTAACAGCTACTTGGACCTTACTAGTGTCTTCGGAATATCCTCCGTTCGTTATAAATACTGGAAAACAATATACAATTAATAAATGAGAATATATCACACGCAAGTAAGAAAAACTTATAAAAGCTTGGCGTAACTCACGTGTCATTGTCTTTGAAAGATTGGACTGCAATACAATACTACTGGCAGTATCTACCGCATTAATTAGACTCGTGGTAAGATCATCAATTTCTTTATCATCCTGACTAAGTCTTTGACTTAGAAATAATTGATCGGCCAATGAATTAATAGCAGAACACTCGTCAGTCTGATTAAAATCAAATATTACTTTTGATCGTTTAGAAAATGTAATTAGGCCCAGTGGATGTATCTTGGAAAGTCTGTTAATAAGAAATATAGATTTCAGTTTAGTTGATAAATGACAATAATACTAATTAAATTGAATTTTAATATATAAAATGTGTATAAAACTCACGGGAAATAATTGCGAATAATAACGCTTGCCAACTTAAATTGCTCTGCCAACCATTTATTCAGAATGCTTATACTGTCATCAATCACGAAGAGAATACCACTTTCTGGTGCATTTGTCAATTCGCTTATCTTGTTTATAAGAGTCGAGACTATATCAGAAGTTTCTGTAAGGAAGAATCGCCATTTTACTCATTAGCCGCATAAAAGCATGAATAGAGGTGTAAAAATGAGATAATACTCAAACATTAAGTGCTATTGTTTACAAATATTATTATCTATGTCGATTAACTTTCATTTGATTAATACCAAATATCAATTTTTCAGAATCCGATCTACCGTCATCCACATGCACTAAATCAAATTGAAGACCAAGAACGATATCGTTATCATGGATTACGTGATCGCTGGAATTCAGCAACTTTTGGAAATCTTCATCGAGATCAGCTACCCTTAAATTTTTTCCAAGAGCAGAACCACATGTGAAGTTTTCGTTTTGATAATTAGTAGAGACCTTATCAATTTTCTCAGTATCCAATTCTTGTAGATTATCCATGAATCTGGATTCGTTTTTCGCAGACGCATCCATTGTATTAGCGTAAATCTTCATATTTTTATTTCCATCATAACTCTGACTTACTTTACTTTCAGCAATGGACATAGAAGTTATAAAACTCTTTCTCGTTTGGTTATTTGCATGTTGTGAATTTTTCATGCCATAATCTTCTAAATGGAACTTACCATTGGAATAAGTATCATTTGAATAAGATATACGACACAATACGCGTTGCTTAGTTCCATTACAAGGTAAACCATAAAATAAAGGCAGACCACGAGCCTCTCTATCTAAATTAAGACAAGTATTGGACTCTGTCTTTGCCAATGGCGATTCGTCATCTCCAAGACACCAGGAACTTCTTGTACCAATTCCATTTCGTTTGAGTACTTCATTATTTTCATCTATCCATTTGTATTTTCCATCGACATATTTCGTACGGCCGCCAACCCAGAGATGATCCAATGCTGTAGATATAATTAATTAATCCAGGACACGTGATATTATAAATTTCTTAATCTAAATTTATATACTCACACAGCTCTGTCATTTTTTCAAGAACCAATGCAAGTGTTTTGAAGTCAAATATACTAGCCACATGACCGTAATGATTTTCGCAATAGTCAATTCCTTCCTCAAACGTCATATAACTCTCAGAAATCTTAAGCCAAGCATCTTTCATTACTATGTGAAGATTGTCATTTTCAATAACTGTGTCGTCCGGAATTACTAGAAGCATTAAAAGAATCATCTTTAACTAATATAATAAAGAACAGTTACAAAATTATAAAAAATAAAAGAATGTAAAACTCAACCATCTTGACACAGAAATGGTCTACGCTTTTCGCAATCCACATCAAGAAATACAGGAGTGACGTGCTCAGGACACAAATGTCTATCAAGAATGAGACACCTTCCTGATCTCTTCCGATTATATTCATCTTCAGATACAATTATTGGACGGCCTGGAAGCCACGGAGGATAACGAGACACGTTAGACTTCACAGATGGCAATTTGGAACCTGAAGAAACCCAAGACCAATCGAATCCATCAATGCTCCAAGCTCCTAACCAGATGCTCTCAATTGCTGACAAAAAAATTATATCTCTTAGTTATACGTAAATACAATTAATATTATTATATAATATTTATACAATTAACTTACATGGTCTACTTTTCATCATTGAAGCTGCTATTGACAAGGCAACGTCATTGCTAAATATCGATGCCAAATGCTGTCCACGCTTACGGCATTCCAATTGAGCCTCTTTCCAAGTTATACCACCGCCATTGAGTCTCTTGACGCCAAAATTATTTAAATCTTCATTCTCCTCGTTGACAACCGTATACAGTGTATAATGATAACCATCGACAGTGACGTTGGCAGTCTCGATAATCTTCTCTTCGTCCTGTTCCTTTCTTTTATCTATGCATGCCAAGATAAATAATGAATGTGCAGGAACAATAGAAATAAAATCTCGACGACTATTTATTATTGCTACGAGCAAGTTTATTGCGCGTCATCCACTACACCCGAGTCAGTAGAATTGCGAGCCGCTGCTAATAATTGCTTCACCAAGAATCATCCTGACTAATCGCGATAAGTAGGTAGAACGTATAGTTCGGCCATGAATGCATAAGAGTTTATGAGAGTCATAAGTATTCTTTTTTAGAGCGAGTCTTTGAATCTTTCAAGGATGTGACGAACCGTTTGTCATACATTATTAATAATTAATATTGCTTAATTATTTGATTAGAAAATAATTTAATGTATTTTACCCATTGTCTCACAGATGAAAGGTCTGCGCAGCTGACAATTCTCTGGCAGAAATCGTGGCACATCGTGACCCTGTCTATCCATTATTAGACAATTTCTGTCTTCGTTTAAAGAATTCGGAAGTTCGTACCAATCTGGATATGCAGAAATCACCATGTCTTTTGGAATTATTACATTTTTATTTGTCCACATCCAATCGGTATTCACGTCCTTTCTTCGGCCTCCTATCCAAAGCCCGTCGTATTCTAGAAAAATAATATTTTTTATATATGCTACTATTTTTCATGCAATGATTATATGTGCTTGTTATACTGACTGTAATTAGACTCGGCTAATTTTTGTGATAACCATTCTTGCACATTTTTATTCAATATCGTAGCCAGTCTGCTTCCTATATTTTTGTTTTCCGTGACGATTTCGTTAACAGTCTCTGTCGAATTATTGGCAACGTCGTTATTAGAATTAATTGTTGCATCATTAATATATTCATTATTTTCACGATTCCCATATAAAGTGCACAGCGCTTCAGCTTCGTCCCAAGATACTTTTTTTCCAATAATAAGAAAAACCTGCACAAGATCTTTTTGATCGATGACACCTGTCTCGGGATCTTTTGGAAGATACTCAAAATACTCGAGAACCTCGTTATGTCGTTTATCTGCGAAATGATGTTGTTTTAATTTAATAATTTTTTATGATTTTTTTCTTTTATTCATATACCAAAATTCAACGCGCTTCCAAGTCTGAAGATCAGGATAATCCTGAAGACCAGCTGGGTAGATATCATTGAAATTATTAGTCGATGCACTTTTTGGAAATTATTATCAAGAAAGAATCACCCTAACCTCAAGATGAATTATGCTCGACTAAAAGTGCCAACCAATCCTTTAGTAATTTTTGTAAGCTCGACGTCCACTCTGATCTGCATGTCAAGACACGGATTTCTAGAGATAATGAGCAATTCTAATTGAGAAGCAATGCCAGCGATAATGCAACTGCAGCAGATGCATTGTTCTTTCTACTCGCTCCATATTCTCGCGTTACACAAAGATCAATGATAATTAATGAAAAAATGTAATGGATTCTAACTCGAATAATAGAAATTATGTTAGTCGTTAATTTGATACAGTGATTGTATAATTTTTTGTATCTTGATTTGCGTATGAAAAAAATTTCACTCCCTTTGTTATAGCGAAATACGAAAAATATTTGACGGATTTTTCATTTCCTTCCCCTTTTATTTCCACCTTTTTTTCTTTTCTTTTTACAACATTTACAGCATCCCGTTGGTGGCTCCTCTGTATCTTTTATTACGGATGTTGTACTATTTTGAGTTCCGGCATTCACCATATCTTGACTGCCGTCGCGACTTCGTCTTCTTCCAGATTTCTTTTTATTTTTTATATTTGACTTTCCCATTTCCTCATCCACCCGTTTACGTTTGCTGCATCGTAAAATATTTCTATTGTTTAAAGTATCAATATAAATCATGGAATCTTTAAAAACCTTGACGTCTTTTTCTTCTTCTTTCCTCGCAATTTATTAAAGCATTTCGCTAAACGATATCTAATTAGAAGAGCACAAAAACATGCGCAGAAAATGACAATTCCCAGTATTATCAAAGCTGGAACGATGGGAAGACTCACGTATGGTTTTCCTAAAAAATTGAATCAGTCTAAATCTTCATCCAATAAATAATATTCTATTACTCTAATACCTTCTATATATTTTTCATTAATCCTCGTAAGGGGATCAGTTTTATTAGCTTCTCCAGTTTCATTCCCTCGCACTTGTATGCTTTCTTTATTCGTTTCGATTTTTTTCTCCTTATTATTTCTCACTTCGCTTTGATTGTCTTTCGAAACAGGATGAAATCTACGAGAAGGAGATCCGATTGATAAAAAAAGCTATAACAAAAATTATAAATAAAATTTTGCCCATACTGGACAAAGGGTGATTTTTCCGGTGCAATCGTTGTTGTAGTAACACGATCATCCTGGTTCTCCCTTATTTTAATTAATTTACTTCTTGCTGGAGCTAGACCGAGTAAAAAATTTAACCTTGATACCAAATCAGAACTAGACACAGAATCTTTCGATAGAGAATTAGAATCTTGATTTGATCCTAATTCAGCCGAATTTGAGATGAGATCATTAATTTTCGATAAGGTTGGTTCCGGCACTGATTTCAACTTCCTGATGGTCTCTATCTCTTTGACTGGATACCTAGAAAGAGACCAGCAAATGTAATTGAATTTGTTTTCTATCCATAATCAATAAAAAATTAACCTCTTTAAATTAATATCTTACTTTTGTTCAAGCGGCTGATCATTCATTGAATTTAATATTGGAATTTCATTTAATTCCACATTAGTGAGCCAAGCGATCAAATCATCTCTGCCGATTTGTCGTAGACGATTTTCTAAAACTAACTGAACGTCTCTTCGAGTCACTTTTAATTCTGATGTCCATCGATATAATTGATGAAAACATTCCATTGCATTCAGTCCATTCTTTCTTATCACTCTTCCAATTGTGGCTGTGAATATATTATATTGATTATGTCACTTATCGAGTTTAAATTAGACGAATATTTTTTAATCTTACGATTCAAATTGTAGGAGACAATTCTTAGACATTCTTCCGGTTTCAAATTTGACGCTATATGACGCAATACAAATGTATCTGGAGCACTGGCATTCTTTAAATTAAGGATTTTCAGTGATTACATATATATGAAAACTAAATAATTTTTTTGTATTACCTTAATCAGTATAAAAATAATGCTCATCAGTATTAAAATTATATGATGCTGTGAGGTCCATGTCAATTTAAAAATCTTCAGACACATTATCTTATGACGATCATAGTCAATTTCAGAATTCCAATGTATGGTAGATGACTGGAAAGAAAATGATGATATAAAATTGAAAAATTATAAAGAATCAAGCGCATAGGTTTTTCATTAAAGTACCAAATGATCGAATACATTTTTCTAGGTTAATTGATCGAGAAAATTGAATTAATGAAAAATTGAATTAAGTATAAATAAAACAGCGATTACTTCTCATCGATCACATCGAAACCATCTTCATATATCGACTGCCAGAATTGACAGAAATGTGGAAACCCGGACGGTGTATTTTATACGTATTATTTTTAAGATGAAATTTGTATATAATTTTTATATTCTAGTCATTGTTTTAAGGGCAAGTACATAAAGGACCATCGTGTTAACAGATCGTTAAAATATAATTACATATCTGTACTATAACCATGTTATTTATATAAATTATAATTATAATACTAAACCAGGGTGTATGGGTGACTGAAGGAACGGCCGATTTCGGTCTCAAGGAACTGAAGCACCTATCACGAAAATTAATCCCCATAGAATGCGTAAAACTCATAGGGGGACTGTATCTTCAGACACCGTTACATGGGGAAGTAGTTGAATTCCATCAGAATGTCCCTCGAATATTTTCTCGACAAGAAGGCGTCGAGGATTGGAGTACCCGGGATGGATGTTTGGTGAAACTCGAAGAATGGAATTACAAGTATCCAGGTACTCGATTCTGTTGGGCAAAAGAAGAAAAGAATTTATAATTCAAATATATAATACTTAATCCTTCTGATCCGTAGGAACCAGGAATCCCAAATCTCGTACTGTAATGGAAACCACCCTAAGGTTACTGGGAAGACCGGACCTTGCGAATTATGTTCATCGCAATGAGCGAGTGGTAAAATTTTTCGTTAATGATGCCGAAAGCTCGACACTTTGTGGAGACATTCACAGGATATCAAAAAGACATGCAACCAAAGCTACCAAAACCATGGCGGCAATCAAGAAGAAAAAATTAGTTACTAAAGTACGTAAGGAGTTGCAAACTCCTACGCAGGAAAGCATACGTGTTGAATTGAACAAGGAGAAGCTTGCTGCAGCGTAAGTTAATTAATCGAGCAGTTTGTCGGGAAGTAGATGTGTACATACAGCTAAGGAAATTAATGATTTTAGTATTGACGATGGAGACCAACCTGAAACTATCTGTACCGACACCCGAAAGGAGACACGCTGGATAGCTTTTATTGTCTTGCTGGGAATTATTGTTGTATCGATATTTGGAATGATAGTGTATGCCATAATTAAAAAAAGTCGATTAAAAGCTTGTAGCAATCAAGAAATTCGAACAATCATATGTACTGATTGCTGTCAGCAACCTAATCGTTCCTTTAGAAAATCATCTAATTACGAAGTGGACGTTGAAGGTTGTAATACCGCAAGGAGTTCAAAGTGCAATAGATTTTATAGTAAATTTGGATTTGAAAAACGTAAACAACAGTACAACAGTTGTAATCAGGAAACTCCAGCGCTCGATTGCGTGCCGGACAATAAAAAAAAGAAAAAGCACAGATCACCAAAACGCAAATCAGCAATAGACAAAAATTGTAAGACGCAAAGGAGGAAGAGGACGGAATCGAAGTGCAGAAGGTGTAGAAAAAAAAGGTCTAAAGATTCATCTCCTTTGAGTCAAGATATATGTGCACCAGTCCATCCAAAAAATAGCCAATTTGATTTGAAAGGATTTCAAAATAAACTCGCTTTCATTCTTTGCAAGGACCGTAACGATTGCAGCTGCTGCAAATGCACTTTGCTTGGAGACGGTACGTATTCGTGATGACGATATATTTTTTTTTTGATTTTCTAATTTAGCTCTTCTCTTTATTAACGTACAGGAAAGCCCAACCCGTGCAACAAAAAATGTCCTGGAAAAAAAAATATCTGCGATGATCTCCAGTGTAAAAAGAAACAGATGCAATGTATAACTGGTCTCTGTGTATCTGAAGCCACAAACAATTGCAAGAATGTTAAGAAAGAGCCGAGATTACGCAAATGCTCCAAGAAACGAGAGACTGACAGAAAATCTTCATGCAGCTCTTCAACTTCTGGCGACCGAAAAGTCATTCGAGAAAAATGCAACCAAGTAAAGGGCGAACCAGTTATAGTTCCTTGTATTAAAAGAGCGTGCATTGGAAGAAAATCATCAAAGGATCGAAAACCGAATAAAAACGTAATTGATGTATGCGTGAATCCAGGGACGAAGATGAAATATCGAAAATTCTTTTAGGGTGATGAAACTCGCGATGGTAATATTTTGAATTTTAGTGCAAATTCAATTTAATTATCTTTTTTTTTTTTAATTGACATCAGTTGTCATGCGAATTTTTGGCATTGATAGGATACTTTGAATCTGTACGTGGTACTTCGTATGGATACCATTCGATGGCTGAGGATTCTGTTTGTCCCCGATTCTATCGATCGATTTCATTCAAGGCATTCATGTCGTCACTCAGTTGAATGAAACGTGCGAATTGTCTGAAGTCGTATTGTGAAATGATTCAGCACGTCAATTGTCTGGAAATGAAGAAAAGGCAGAAAACAAGAAAATGATTAGAAGTGATCTCCGAGCGTTTCGTGTGTTTCGTGAAACTAGGTTTAATTTTGTAGAAATATATACCTTAATTTTTATTATGAAACTTTTGCAGTTTTATCTTTTCACTATTTTCACTGTGTGGGCAAGTTATATGCTCCCTTAGTTAATGACAATTTTCAAAATTTCAATAATTCACATTTGATTTTCTACAGGATGCCAAATTTCGTGTCTCTGCGGATTTTACCCATATCGAATTGGAATATTTATCAAAGAGACTTTATCCTGCAGAATGTTTCCAATTAGTGACTTATCTGGGAGCAATCACAAATCCAAAAATACCATCGATGGATCATCTAAATCATTTTCGAGATGTACAAGACAGTTGGGATGTCAAAGGGCGATCACGTTGTCTGGACAAATTAGAGGAATGGAAAGATAAGAACGAAATGGACCAATATGCTGAAAATAGACTGAAACATGTTTTACAGAAATTGGGAAGACCTGATCTTGTTGCTCATCTTAAAAAAACATACCCTAATTTCAAATCTAAGGAAACTAAAAAGATTGCACCAAGGGAAATCAAAAACAGAGAGACACGTGATTTGGGGATTAAAGATAACGTCGCATCTTTAAATAGTGGGTTAGCAAGAGACAACAGATTTATATTTTATTCCCGTGAAAAAATTTTTAAAACTTAATTTCTCCCTCCAGCGGACTTATACAGGCGTTTCAAGATGGCGATAATGAAAATGTTTCATACATTTTGGGACCTGAATTTACGATGTATGTCATTATAGGGAGTCTCCTTATCTTGAGTTGTCTTGGCTGTGTCCTTGTGATGTCTTATAGAAGAGTTTATAATTATTATCAATGTTATATGGATCATTTTAAGTAAGTCACTGTTTCTCTCCAAAAAATGTGTACCTAATGATGTACATCTTATATAGAAATAAAGACGAAGAGAAATGTATGTTTGATAAGGCTTTGAGCAAATTCAAAATATCCCCTCAGAAGGAACTTCAAAGTTTGGAAATTTGCAAAGATTGTACGACAGATAATGAGCAGCAAGATAAGAAAATAAATTCCGAACATTCTAAAAATAACAACAAACTGATTAAAAAAACCAATCATTGTAAAAATACTAAACAGAATCTTAATAAATCCAACAAAATTAATAAAACTACCAAAAAAATAAGTGAAAGTATTCAAAACGAAAAGAAAATGAACGTGTGTAAATGTAATCGCAGTCAAAAACCTGAATTTATCTCAAAATTGCGAAAAATTATTGGTGGGCCCACTAAGAAAAACAGTGAAAATCATACCTCACGTACATTTATTCAGTATCCATTAAGTAAAAACGAAAATAATTTAAAATCTCAAGAGGAGCGCAATAAAGGATACCGAGCAGGGAAAACGTTTCGTAAAAAATATTTGAAACGAAACAGAAAATCTAAACTTGTTCTGCCCAGCCGTAAAATAATCTCAACAGAAAAGATTAATCCATGTACCTGTAAAATGTGCAAACTATTCAATATAAATGATGAGAAGTACAACGAAATTCACAAACTCATGATGGAATAATGAATTCCAATTGATCGACCACTCTTTACTAGCACTGCGCAGACATTCGAGCTACCAGTTGGTAAAAGATCTCAGTTGATAATCATTCGACAGAATGGTAACAATGGTTTCTTTCGAGGTTATACAAGAACGAATGTCGCATTAGCTGTTAATGGTTTTACTACCACAATCCTGTTTGGCTGTCACATTCCCGCAAGGGGCAGCCAATTGTTGATAAAATTACTCTGTGAATTCGTTCAAACAATATATGTTGTACGCTGCCACATTTGGCACGATAGCTGCCTCTTCATCATGAGTAAAATGTACTCAACAGCAAACCTATCTGACAAGGAATTGAAGGAACAAGGAAATCGTTTATTCAATCTTCATAAATATGAGGATGCTGCTAACTGCTATACAAAAGCAATAGTGAGTACATAAATTTATTGTATGGTTATAATTAATTATGCGTTAATTAACTATCTTATTATTTTTTCCACAGATAAAAAATCCCACTCAAACAATGTATTTCACAAACCGAGCTCTTTGTCACCTTAAACTTAAGAGATGGGAATCCTCATGCAAGGATTGTCGTCGAGCATTGGATATGGATCCTTGCTTGGTAAAAGGACACTTTTTTTTGGGACTCGCTCTCTTGGAATTAGAATTGTACGATGAAGCTATTAAACATCTACAGCGAGGTATGTTTTGATTGTTCTTGCTAAGGATTTCTTTGATATAATAACAATGAGAATAAGCATGACAGACTCTTCTGCATATTATGAAACTGAACTTATAATGGCATAGCGGTGGATCTGGCCAAGGAACAAAAGTTGAACTATGGTGATGATGTCACAAGCGTCTTGAGGCAAGCACGAAAGCGACGATTTCAGTTGAGGGAAGAACAAAGAGTTGCTCAAGATATTGAGCTTCAATCTTATCTGAATCAACTTATTGCGGAAGATGCAGAACGTAGCATCGCAAACTTGAAACTGAATGATTCTGACTCAAAAGAAGGAGAAGGTGAAAGTGATGCAGAGGCAGCTAGTAGCCATCAAAAGAAAGAACTTATTGAAGAAAAGAGAGACAATTGCATTGCCAGACTAAATGATCTGTTTGCCAAAGTAGACGAACGACGTCGGGTGAGTGATTATTTTCTATTATATTATTTTTTTGAATACATTAAGTTCCAATATTGTAACAATCTTATGCATAAATTGATTCAACTAAACAGAAAAGAGAAGTGCCTGATTACCTTTGTGGAAAGATCAGTTTCGAGATACTACAAGAACCAGTGATTACACCAAGTGGTATAACATACGAACGAAAAGATATAGAAGAGCATTTGCAGAGGGTGGGTCACTTTGACCCTGTGACTCGTGTTCGATTGACTCAAGATCAATTGATTCCGAATCTAGCCATGAAGGAGGTCGTTGACTCATTTCTCCAGGAGAACGAGTGGGCTTTGGACTATTAATTATTTACACGCAAGAAAGCCCTGAGCATAAATATACCACTATGATATATCATCTGTATATCAAAATCATTATTTAGAGACATATCATTGTCTTATATTACCCATACGCCAATCATCTCATTACGAGCCGAATTAACTATCGGCGATAATCACTTTTTAATAAGCATCTTGTTACTATCGCTTCTTTCGTTATCATTATTCAAAAAAGGGATATAGGGATGGGTAATCTTATGTCAAACCGTCTGTTTTGTTCTTTAGAAATTTTTGTTTAAGTTCTTTTTCTATTGTCTAGAGTTTATGTGCCAGAAAAAAGCATTGCGCCTATCGCACAAAGCAACAATATAGTTAGACGTTTCCATACGTGTACGTTTAATTTTTTTCACGAACGAATAATAAAATTATTTATTTTGAGAGATCACTGCCTTTATTACTTAACTCCATATTAATTCTATTGAAGAACTTTAAAATATATCAAAATTTGTACTTAAGATATGACTTAGTCTTAAGGAGACAGTACGAATTTTAGAGATTAATTTTAAATTAATTATAATACATATTTTATACGAACAATCTAAATTTGATTTATCCATTCATTTTTTACCTGTATTCAAAGTAATTCTAGGCAAACGCTAATGAAAAATGCACGATGTACATAATTATACTATGAATCAATTTCCTGATGGTGCAGTGCAGGAATCAACGAATTCTCGGTACTATTGAATCTATAGTAACAATACTAATAGCTACAGCTATAAATGGTGCCATCCATTGCTGATAATACGTTGAGTTTTCGTTGTTTGTTGTAGAAAGAATAAATAGGCCTAAACAATATAACATTGTTGCTAAAGTTCGTGAACGAATTCCATCCGGACTTGATGGAATTCGTAAAATTCCTAAAGTACCACAAGTGGTCATTACCACCCAACAAGTTAGTAACACAGGATTCTCTGAAGTTAACCTTTTTTCGTAACTAAAAAAAAAAGAGAAAATTTATAAAACATTACTAACTAGAATTACGTTAATAAGAAATCAAAGTAAACGGACGTACCGGAAATTCTTTGCCCAAATTAGAACTGAGGGTATAGCTGGTAATGCAGCAAAACACCATGTTAAAAAAAGTACTAATTGATTAATTATTTGTTCCTTTGCACTGGAACTATTGTTCTGGTCGTTGCTTCCTGACTTAGACCTTGGCAGTATGTTGAAATGGCGTAATGAGGCCATGAATAATTGCTCAAGATAGTCTTCGTACATATTAGTCAATTTGAGAAAGTAAAGAAATACTGATAATAACATAGCCAGCGCACCGCAGGTGGCTGGAATCAAAGACAATAGCAGGACTGTAGTAACTAGAGGCAATTGATTTAATCCTCCCAAAAGCCAATCAGACCAAGTCATTGAGAAGGTAATGGTTCTAGCTAGAAACCTGTAAAATATAATTTTTCGATTGTACACGAATATATCAATTACGCATAAAAGCTTATATATTATAAAATATTCCATCAAACCTAATTGCCACGTTGTGAGCTACAGAACCAAAGAGAATAACAGCCACACAAACAGCAGTGGTGAGTACAAAAAGTACAGTCCAGGCCACAGCCATTTCTAGACCAATCCCCAGATAAATACCAAAAATCATTGTGACAGTTGTGATCCTTACACCCTTCTGTCCATGATCAACTCTGACACCGATGGCAAGGATCAATAGGCTCACAATGACTGTGTATAAGATTGGCCAACGATCTCTCACTAAACACAGTACTCGTTCTATTAAGCCGGATCTCTGGATATCAAAAGTATATGAACACATTGGATCTAATGTTATCCTTAATATTGGAGTTACATTAGACATCTTATGAGCAGTTTGTAATCTCATTATTTTTGGTCCATTGTCCCTAGAAAGAATAATTATTGATAAATAATTACTGACTGCTAAAACCTTATGTATATAACTTAATATGATTATTAACCTATCCGTGAAAAATTTGAATTGTCCAATGTCAGGATTCCAAGGTTCCAATAATTCGATCATTGCATGATGAATGTCTGTAAAATCGTCTTCGCATTCTACGTCTTTTAGTTTAATCGATATTGAATCCAATATATTCGGAATAGCTACGTAGTAACGTACATTACCACGATCAAACTTTATTGGATCGAATTTATTTAGGCCAAAAAATCTTCCTAGAAATGGTGTTCTCTCATTGAGCTGTATATTCCGTTGATTATTAGAGTACGAATCCACATGTATGATAGCATTTTGTTGTAATGACCGTCCTGGCACTCTAATTACAACATGCGTCACTGAAGGTCGATTTATTTCATTCAAATTCAGGTCGACGACCTTTCTTTTTCTATGTCTCAGAATGTCAGGTGAGTTTCTTGTTAAATTCGTTAAATTCCATCCCCACTTACTGAATAAAATCAAATACGTTAATAATCCACACAGAATAAATATATTACTGTATAGCATGTGATATGATTTACCATATTCGTGAATTTCCTTCTACACTAGAGGCAGAACAAAGAAACAACCATTCGCTGCTATCCAAACTAAAAGTGTCAATAGTCAAACGATTCCAAGGATTTAAAATTCTGATCATGAGGTAAACCTCATGATTCCTTGACTTATCAGCCATGTATTTTTTAGCCGACCACACATACTGTCTGCGAATATTTTCGATCCACACACCGCCATATAGTTCTACTGTCGTTTTAAAATTAGAATATCTTTTTCCCATGGAGGACTAAAATTGTTAAATAAAATCAATTAATCTTTTCTGTAATGGATTAATTAATAATATCAAAATAGATACCCTCAGAAGATGATAAGACATAACTTTCAATCTTTCCTCCGAATCAGCTATAACTTGTGCAGGAGGTTTAGCACTGTCTACGCAATCAAAAAGGGCTCGCACAATAGACATCATCAATTGTTTGCACCAAAGAATGCAAAGGTGATCCACTGATCTCCATACGTTTGCAATATTCGTTGTAACAATATTTATATCGGCTATGGGGTCTATAGCTTGAGATGCTGTGACAAGCATATCCTTGGAACCTCCACTGATAGAGATTATAGTTGTTCCAGATTCTTTGAATTGATGAGATACGTTTTTTAAATTTTTGTAATATTCATCTAACGTTCCATCGATCATCAATAATGGTACATGCGGTGCTGCCAAAGTGATTAACATGTTCACTTGTCCAGGATGGGAGTTCTCTGTCAGTAATACTGATCCTTTAGCCAGAATACCACCCTTGAATATATAAAGATTATTCATTTTTGTAAGCATCTTTCATTGAGTTACAGTTACAAACTTACCATTGAATGACCTATAATAATGATATTCTTTATTTTCCCATTATAGATGGCCAAAATTTTCTGTATACAATGAGAGATGTACAACGTTTTTTCCATGAGTACACCTTAAATTAATTGAGAAGTTAATTATAAATATATTATGTGTCATTTCTTGTATGGTATTAATAGTCTTTCATACCTCCATAGAGAGCAGAATAATCCTCTGCTAGATCGACAGTAAAAAAGTCAAAATGATAAGGGGTCCATTCGTTTATGCTTATCCGCAATGCAACTGAAGCCAATGACCTTACTGCCGGTGACAATAAATTATAATGAGAGAAAGTCAATGGTATTGTTTTTTATTTTATAAATAGGTTCTGCTCTAATTTACCTTGTTTAAACGAACCAGCATTACCTGGAACAAAAAGAACTGGAATACCAGAAAAATGCATTCTTCTGTGACGTTCAGTAACAAAGCCTTCTGCATAAGAATATAGATTGAATTTAGGAAATTGGTTTTCCACTTTCTTATTTAATGTTATCCTCTGTGAATAAAAGCGCAATAAATAATTATGTATAACGAGCTCTGTTTAAATGCTTTCTATCGACTTACCACATACTGTGAGTATTCAAACATAAATGTCATATTGCAGGTATTCTCTTCGTGAACAGTAACATAATGCAAGATCCCCAATATATAAAGTAAAAAGATAGGTAAAGATATGACAGTTAAAGTTCCATAAAAGGTTGCACTTCTAACATTCATTGTTCTGATGTTATTATTAAATTATAATCTGAAAAGATTACATAAATGACTCATTCCAAATAACATAATGACTTCTCTGTCTTATACATTGTAAGACAATATTATGCAACGAAATGTCAAACTTTATTTCAATATTAAATTGATATTTATGATGGATGCATTTTAAAACTCACTGCCGATACTAATGGTAACGTCGTTTTTTTGATTATCAGCATGCAACTGAGCGAGACAGAACTATACTGCAGCGTTTTAGAATACATCTTAAGGTGGTTGTCCCGTGACTGTACTGCTCAAAAGTTGTTTCCTCGGGTGTACTACAAGTAATTGCAACTCGATTCATGCCACTAAAACCTTGTGGTATAGTACAGTCACTGCCATGCTCAGCCGTTGCATCGAGATTCTACATCACAGAAAAATATCAATTGTTCAATTAAATTCGAATCATTAATAAAAAAAATATTGTTTAATATATTAAACGTTTTGAAAATTAAAAAATTAATAACACAAAATACTTGAGAGTCTATTTTAATTAAAGATCTTTAATTCCAAATTACAACAATTTTAATAATATACTTGAGTTATCAGTTAACAAACACAGACAGCATTAAACTAGATACTTCATCGTAAAAGAAGTAATAGATTATATTAACCGCAAAGGATATCACTCCGTACAATTACAGATAAATTTTGTGAATTTACTTTATATCTATAATTATGATTACAGTCGGTGTATAATCACAGGACTTTAATTACAAATTATTACACCAGACATCCTGATTTAGTTCATGATCAGAAAGTATTCCGATTATCGTATGTTTCTAATTATTTGAATGAAGATGAAAAATTCCCTAAAGCTAACCATAGTGTATAGGTGATGCAGCATATGAGCTGCATCAACATCTACTTACTCGTTTCCGTGGCAATGGCCATTTGACGGAAAGACAAAAAAGGATGTAACTGTTACCAATCAGCGGCCAGGGTAACAGTAGAAAGATGCAGTGATCTAGAAAGGACGCATGAGAAGCTTGCTACACTACCTACCAATGTCAAGGATAGACTTCATGGCAAAGTATATTGTAGCCACTAAAATATATGTATACCTGTAGGCGACCACCATAAGAATGTGCTGCGCAGGTGCGTGCCAGGTGTTATCTATTTACATATCTACATTTTTGGGGAATCATCTGTCTTTCTCTATTGGAAAGGACTGGAAACAGATAAGAACGGTAATTATCAATTCCTTACGGTAATAAAATTGTTTAAATATTAGGTTGGCCAAAAAGTCATTTAGTTTACTTTCTGTGTAAATGTATGTCCATCTATTACAAAAAAAAACAATGACTTTTTCGCCAACTAATATCTACTACTATATGAATTGTATATTGTATTTGAAAATAAATTAATAATGTAACAAACTGCAGTTGCATGTGACAATAAATAAAACAGCGATAGTCCTCGAAGGAGTAATTTGACTCGTGATTGCAAATCGCTTATAACTAATTGTTATTATATAAAAAAAATTAAGTTTTAAGAAATAGCAACTCCTACTTTTCGAAAGGTTGTAATAAGTTTTTAAACGTCCTAAATTCTGCAATTCAAAAACAAGTTTTAAAATAGTAATAAATATCTTTTTCACGCATTGTGAAGTAAAATTTTGTACAATACTCGTTGAAAAAACTTTTTCCTAACTCGTGACATTATTCACCTTCGGCTCGCGCTGTAAACTCACACTCATCAGAATCAAAAAAAAATTTTATCGCACTCGTGTCATAGTACACTCACACTCATCAGAATCAAAAAAAGTTTTATCGCACTCGTATCGTAATACACTAAAGTAGTACGCCTTAGTTTTTTGATAATTTTTCCAGAACTTCCAGAAATTTTGCATCCATCTCCATTCGTTTTTCATCTCTTAATTTTATTTTCTTCATGTATTTCTTTTTGTTTGAATCTCTTCTCGAGTAAAGATTTCACAATTACCTTAAGCCTGTTTTCTTCAATACGGTTCAATGAATAAATCCGTTTACTTTTAAAATGCAAGTATCCGATTGGCTAAGAGCATAGTTAAATCAAGTTTCAAAAAATAATGCTATTACAATTATAAATAAAAGAAAACAATGTATTAACTTACTAGGTGAACATTCACTGTTACATTTCACGGTGCTATAATCTTTTTCTTATTACTGGATGGAAAGCCTTGTGAAAGACGTTATAGAAACAGGATTGCAGCATGCTTTCTTATAAAATGATCTACAAAAAATTACGTATTATTAAAAATAAGAAAATAATAGAAAAGCTTTACTGACTATAGTATTCATTTTTTTGTATACCTCAAAAAGCTGCCAAGTTCTTCTATCGTTTCCGGATTTATTTATTTAACTCCGACTTCATTTAGCCTAGTTCAATTTTTTAAATATAATTTTAAAATAGGGTAACCAGAGTTTAAACCACGCGGTCTTACATACTTATATGTCTTGCGGCTTCAATGGTTTCAGTGGTGAGAAGTAACTCGGATATTGTATAAATATAGAAATATAGGGATGGAGCATAACTTTGCGGGCGGAATCTGTTCAGGGGGGGGGGGGGGGGGGCGACGTACATTACGCCTACTTGTGATTGGTTACTATTGGGAGTAAGCGCAGTAATGTAAAAGTACTGAGTAGTCTGCCGTTTCCTTATACGCACAAGAAGAACCAATCATAGTAAGGCAGGGTCCAGCTTGAATTTGATTGGTTATGCAGCGAACACCCCTTCCTTATTTTGGCTTCGCTCCCCTTGCCATCAATCCCAGTTTATGCTTCATCCCTGTATTTCTATATCTATGGATATTGAACAGAGATGAGTAGGGAATGCACAACGCTACGGTTTTAGGCGATACCAAAAACATGGCGCTAAATCGTAACGGCGAGTCCAGAAGTAGGATTTTGTGATCATCGCCTCCGTCGATAATGCATATTCCGTCGTAGCCGACTTCAACGTGATCACGAACGTGTATAGCTTTGGCGGAAAGAGGACTGTCAGGAAGATAGCGTGGGAAAATAAAGATATATGTTTATATGCCTATATAATGGGACTAAGCTGGGTCCACCACACTCGTTCTCACTCACCTGTAGCGAATACCTCAACTTATTATAGGTCATATTTTTGGGCTTTTTAAGGGCTGTCGAACGCGCCTAGTCGGAATTAAATCGGACCACCCTTTCTGAAAAAATCACCCCCTTATATACTTTTCTTGTGTTTTACAAGTTCAATTGATTTGGAAACTGTTCTTCATGCATTGTAAAAATATCTCATGCTATAAATTTCAATTTTCAAATCTTTTCGATTCTTTTGCTGCACCTCTAGGTCCCAAAAAACAACCCCCAACACAAATTAGTTCTCTGGATGTGTGCCATCATGTTTTTTATTATTCTGAATGATTTTAAAAACCATTATTAATTAAGGGCTTACATTCCCAACACTCTTCGATTTTTGGGCTGCACCCTTTGGCCCCAAAAAACAACCCCCAACATGATTATGAGCATAGGAAAATAGTTCTCTGTTCATGAATGACCGCCAAGTTATACGTTCGTGATCACGTTCAACTCGGCTATTACGGGATACGCATTATCGACGGAGACGATGATCACAGAATCCTACTCCTAAACTCGCCGCTATGATTTAGCGCCATGTTTTTGGTATCGCATAAAACCGTAGCGTTGTGCATCTCCCTACTGATCTCTGGTATCTAAACACAAGTGGCATAAGTAATATGAGGTTAAATGATAACCGGCAAGCCTGAACATTTTTTAATAATATTCAGGCTCCTGATATAAATCTTCAATGGATTTTTTACGTTTAATACGAAATAATCAAAATTATAGATCAGTAAAATTTATGGTAAATTCAAAAAGGCGGCAGAGCAGTGTGCCACTCAGTAACGAATTAAAGGTTAAAGATTGTACTGAGGACCCAAAGATTAGTAAGAAAACTATATCATTACTGGAAAGAATATCTTTGGTTGATTTTGGTAACGAAGAAGGTGTCAAGAGGCTGGAAGCAGCGATACGTTTTGCAAAATTATTGAAAACATATCATATAGATGAGTCTGTAAAACCTATGTATAGTGTTCTTGAAAAAGAAAAGCTGCATTTGAGGGAAGACATAGTCAATGAGGGTGATTGTCGTGAGAAGATACTAAAGAACGCTGCTGTGGTTGATGAATATTACTTCGTAGCACCACCAGGGAACATACCTAAAGAATAAAGAGCATGGAGCAAATTTTACGAAACTTTGGCACAGGCTTTATTAACTTAACAGAACGAGGATTTACCTATGGTCCTCAAGGAAGAATGCTGTACCGTAATGTTGAAAATTTATGGTTTCAGCATTCTGTCACCATGCCACCTTATAATGTCTTTCCAACATCTTCTGATCAAGTAAATGAAACTTTGAACTACTTAGCAGATACCGCAGTGGATACATTGCCATTTGGGCTTGTAATTATAGAAAATTCCAAAACTAGTTGGAACCAAAGCTTTATTCAACCTGGTTGGAAAACTTTTTCCCATAAAATTGCAAAAGTTTCTATTATAGCAAATGAATCTACAGCTAAGGATTTATTTCATAAAAAGCAAAGAGAGCGTAAAGTCTGGTGGCGTAAAATCGCACAGGATCCATCTAGATTTGCATTCACCGAAGCAAAAAGAAGCAAGAACCGTGAATCCATTGAAATAGAGGCACAATTTCCTTTTGGAAATATAGTAGTTGATACAATAACTCACAATCGTAACGTACGGAAGTTATTTACTCAGGTGAGATAACTATTTATAGAGTACATCCTAAAAGTAATTACAATATCTCGTCAAGTATTACTAGAAAACATGGATAGACCAAAATTTCTACTTTCAATCACAAGGTTATTTTTCCAGGATGACTACAGTGGAAATAGCATTTGTGATTCCCATGTAGTAGAACATATCACATCCCTAGATTGGGGGTGTCTTGCACTATTATGTGACGGTGTTGGCAAATCAGGAAATTTTAACATTCATCCAAAACTATCACCGTACAAAGTCACGTTTCACGCCCCATCGTTGAATACAGACACTGATTCTTTCTCAGAAGATGCCAATCAATTGATAGTCTACCTTAACAATTTATTAAGGGCAAGAGGTCTCGATACAGTTCTAACGCAAAATGATCGAGCCACAGAGATATATTGCGCTCCCTTCATTGTTAACGTTGACGAAACGAGTTTAAAAAATGGACTTGTAAAAGTTACAAGTAAATCAACAACACTGGCGGAAACAGTTCACGTAACCAACCTGGCAAAATATCTAGTATCCAGATGCGGTTACTCGCAAGGATGAAACATGAGGCAAACTTTGCGTTTCTGGATTTTTGGATATATTAAACGCTTACAATTTGTAATTATTATAGTCATATTTAATTATTAAAAATTATAATGTAACAACTTAAATATGGGTAGACAGAAATTTATTCTACTCGTTCCTTTTTCACTCTGATCGTTCAATATATGCCAATTTACTATAGACCAAGGTTTAGGATGATACGAGACGCGATGACGTCGTCAGAAAGACACGGATTGACCGTTCTTCACTGATACATCGTTATTATGTACAGCGCCATTAAGGGAACGCGGAGAATACTTAGATGATAACAAAACAAATATATTAGGGATTAGGGGATTGAGAAAGGAAACAAGAGTAGAGAATCAAGTGGCATCAGTCTCGGCCGAATGTATTCTTGTGTGGGAGCGCGTTCCACACTTGCCTCAACGTTTGCATTCACATTGGCGTTCACGTTACGCTAATGAGACACGATCGACCACGTCGACGACGATAGGCAGTTTTGTGGTACCTGATATTATAATACTCATAACTAGCTAAGCTGGCAATTGCAGCTTCTTGCCCTTGAGTACTTTGGTAATGTAAAGATAAAAGAAGTCACAGTAAAGAACAGTTTGTACTAATCCTGCAACTATGGCAATGAAATCATAATGATCTTCAGCATAATAACGGTACACCCAATTGAGAAGGTATAGAGCTCTGTATGATCCAAGAGCAAAGAGATAATGGCTTGTAATGCTTTCTGCTTCTCCTGTCTTCGACACTAAGAAAAGCTGGGGTAGAATTGCTACAGATTCCAAGTAAATGCTAAATGTCCACAGCACTTCCAGAACAGTGAACTCTTGATTTATCACTAAGGCTAGGATGACCGCAGGCACGATCAAAAACTCAATTCTGCAAAAGTACAACATTCAAATAAGCATAAATAAATTATAAGTAAAACAAAACAATACAAAGCCAAATCCATACCTGAACGTATCGTGATTACGATCATAAGTAGCCTTAAACTTCACATACATCAGGAAGACAGTGGCATAAGAAGTAGCGACGAACACGATCTTCATAAACGTATTGTACGCCGAGATATATGTGGTCATCAAATCGAGGTAACGAGAAGTGTATACAATTGCGAATAAAATTTGTGATTTGCCACTTATACCTGTGAAACATCGATATGTCATAAATAAAGTATACTCCAAACGACAGCCTCAATAAAATAAAAGTCTTTGTAAGACAACGTGATAAATGTAGAGCGTCTTCTACTATTCCAACTACATCGACCGATAGAACCTACCGGCACAGCTTCTCGTCTTCCATATCTTGAGGAGAAGAAGAATAATAGCCAGAAGATGCGAGAGGTCACCAAAGAGTCGGAATATATTCATCTCTTCGCTTCAATTCGCACTGATTTCTGTAGAAAAATGCGAGTTATATGCCTCGCCGATCCGACTACACAATACACAAATATGACGTGGCTCTGGCTGAAACATCGGCAGATGGCCGACCAACCGCCAACATTAACAGTCAATGTTTCTTATGTGGTTAATACAACGTAAAATGGACACATTATGAATTGCGAATTGGTGGAGCATTGGAGTGATAATTCTGACATCGTCCAATCAATCTATAGATCCAGCGGCAAAATTTAATTTCAGATACGCAAGAATCATTAAAAAATACTTTTATCCATTAGGAAATTCAAATAAATATACTGTAACCTTTCAAAACAGACAAACATATGTTCGGAACATTGTTGTCGCTATGATGTAAATATGCCTTGTCAATAATATATAAAGAATTGCTAAAGAATTTCCTAGTCGCATTGCGCCTTTTAGTTCTAAAGTGCCGTTTCGAAGAGACTTACGTCATTCGGAGCATTACGAAACGTACTAGTTTAATGTGCCGTCTTCTGTGCTCATTGATAAAGACGATAATAGCTGGACATTAGGTATCTGCGAAATAGTCGGTTACCCCGATTACAAGTCGTGACGATTGTGGACAGTGGTCCTCTAGCTAGTGCGCGATGGCATGATGGTTGAGTGTCTGATATTACCGGCTGAGAAGTATAAAATTCCCAATGGTTGTCACAGATGTCTTCGTTGTCATTTGACTGATAATACATAAGTAGATACAATATGTAAACGAATGTATAGTGGGATCCGTGAAAAGTGGCGCCGCTTTCTGTATTTTTGCGCTACGTTTACTCTTTGACGATTTCTGTCTTTTGTACTTTACCATACGCCGAGTATATCTACGTAACATTTTGATAGGCCGAACGATTCCTGGGAGAAGTGATACAAAGGTGATAGTCGGCCATAGGGTAGGGTAGGATCAGGTAAAATCCAGTGGGAGCATAGAAGTCAAGAGTAACGTTAAAAATTGTGCTAACGGCAAATTTGTATGGGATATTGAAAATGGTATTGAGGAAAAGAGCGCAGACTGACACTCTTCGTTAAAATAGACTCTTCGCTAAGTCTTGAAAGGGAGTTTAGGATATTAAAGAGAGAGTAGGTAGATGAAGACTGGAGAACGGTGAACGTGATTGTATTGTATACGCCTACCTAGTATTCATTTTAAAAGACGGGGACAGTGATCCGTGCTCATTTTATTATAAATATCATGCATGTTCCTGGTGGTTTTCCTGAGGAATACGTATATGATATACTAATGTACGTCGGTTGTGTTGTTTTGGGGAATTCTCAATTTTATTTGGACACTACCAGTCGGGGCTAGTTAACTTAAAATATTTCAAATTATAGCGGCGCTTCGCTTAGAGGTGAGATTAGTGAAATGTATGTCGTGAAATTGGAGCGTGTCGCTTAGAAAGGAAATACTAACAAGTATACTCCTCCTCGTACGTACTCTCCAGAGGTTGAGAGCAAAAGCTTAAAATGACGTAGGAGGAGAACTCGTCGACGGAGCAGAGGAAAGAAATGCGGTACTTCTGGTGGATTTGCTGGTTCCTCTGGGAGAGTTTTACAACTCTTACCGCTTACCCAATTTCTCCTCCAGTCCTAACAGGTATATCTCAAATTGTTTGTGGGGTTTTGTTCTAATATTGTAATATTTACTGTATTATTTTTAATTTACATAGATTCACTAGATGCACAGGAGTACCGCTCACCTTGGCATTGGGAACGTTATTGGCTCCGATATACTGTTGGACTCTTCAGTATTACTGTCACTGCATTCACTTTGGTTGGATGTCTATGTTGCAGAAGACATCGGCGTCCTGCAGGATTTCAAGTAATTATGCAAAATTATTATGCACAATTTAGCTATACAATGTCACACGTTTAGTAGAAATTTGCCACTCAGTTGTGTTAACGCACGAAAATGAATTTTCTTTTAATTATAGGAAGGTGGAGGAAAATGCGAGCAGGTAACTTTGCAAATATTTGGTAGGCGTTATTGAAACGTGTAGCGAATTTCTTTTGTATGGACAGCAATTTTAACAGTGCTGTATCATTGAATAAACCATGTTAATGATGTTATTATAGGAGTTTAAAGATGGCAGTACTGCAGGGCACACATCAACCTTTGAGAGCTCTCTTGGCAGTCTGGAACTAGAGGTGTCGCGGACCGTGGCTCTAGTCGATCGTGTTCAATTTGAGCCCCTACCAGTGGAACGTATTGTTCCTCATACCAAGGCAGCGATCAAACCAAAGCCACCACCACCTTCTCCTTCCTTATTTGGAGAAGATCATGATGCAGATCGATCAGCGCTGCAGGAACCATGTCGAGAATGGTTCGACACTGCCGGCCGCCACATACCTAGGGAGAAGCTTAAATATCTTCGAGAAATTGGACGTGGCTGGTTTGGTAAAGTGGTTGAGGGTCAAGCAGACTTTGGAAATGCAAAAACTACCTTGAAGAATGGAGGCGTCGTAGTGAGAATCCTCACCGAAGAAGCAACTACAAAGGAGAAAGCTTGGTTTCTTGGGGAAGCAACACCGTACCTGAAACTACGCCATCGCAATGTTCTCTCTCTACTGGGTTCTTGTTTGGAAGCCGATCCATACTTACTCCTCTTCGAATCATGTCCACCCGGTGACCTCAAAGGATTTCTTCTCTCAAATCGTGATTCTCGTTCTAAGGATGCTCTTCTTAAGGAAAACATACCCACTCGTATTGCAATTGAAATAGCAACTGGTTTGCGACATATGCACGAACATGGATTCGCTCATACCGATTTATCCGCGAGGAACTGTCTCATTGCTTCTGATCTATCTGCGAAGCTGGGCGATTATGGAACCGGGGTAGAGAAGTATCCTGGCGATTACTACATTGTCGGTGATAGAGCATTGCCTATAAGGTGGTCCGCACCAGAGAGTATAGAATGCACAGAAACTACCATCGAGACTTGGGAGATTACTCCTCAAGCAAACTTATGGAGTTTTGCTGTTCTTCTATGGGAAATTGTGACTTGGGGAGAACGACCTTACGATAATCTAGGCGATGAGCAGGTTATTGAGATGTTACTTTCTTCAAAATCAGAATTTGAAAAGGCTGGTTCGCATCTTCTTCTACAACGACTCGAGCATTGCCCACAAAATCTCTACGACGCGATGCAACCTAGCTGGAACCTAGATCCAACTAAGCGCCCTACCCTCGACGAAGTAAGGCGTATTCTCATTGGAGAAAAACAGGAATCGGAAGACTTTGAGCAGCGATGGGAAAATCTACGACCAAACACTATGAAAGAGGATAAAAGAAGTGCCAGTTTGCAAGATCTACGGGGTAGTGTTGATTCTGAACATTGGCCACGTATCGAAGAAGAGTCTCATTCAGCACCACTGGCATCCTTTCGCTTAGGACCTGGCGAGCCTGTTAAGAATATCCCAGGCGCTATACAAAGTATATCGCAGCAGGAGTCAGGCTCGGAGACCGAGGAAGAAAGTTGGCGAGGGAGAGTAGAGAGAGGAGCCTATACAGAAAAAGTTCGACAGAAATCGAAATCTGTAGCTGATCTAATGGTGCTTGTTCACATAGATTCGGATTCTGAAGCTGAGTGGTCAATGGGAGCTCAAGCTGTAGAAAAACCTGTCAAAAAACGTCTAACAGCCGCCGGAAGTGATGGCGATCTCAGAAGCACCGTACTTGCTGATGAATTCGATGAAGCCTTAAGGAAACTGCGTGATCCTTTACAGGGTAGTATACGGGGATCTAAGATGACTGACATCTCGGAGAGGCCTAAGCTCTTAACCTTAGTGACAGATCAAGAGAAGACACCAATATTGAGGTTATCATTTGGACCAAAGGAAACTGAGGTCATTCAAAAAACCAGTACGTTTAGCTCTAATGCCCCTACGACAGATATTAGTCATCAGGAAGAACATGTGTTGAGACTTTTAACCAAGGGAGACCCTAATCAGCCTCTCTTACGATATGTGCCTGATCACGCATCTTCTTCTGAGAATTCAAAGGAAACACAAGAATTTCAAACAATCTACTCTTATCTGGCAGGGAGCGAGTACGTCCCTTGCTTCTCGAATAACTTTAATGACGACAATCTTGATAAAGGTGACAGTAATATACTAGATGTTGATCTCTGGAATCATGTGCTGGATTCAGCCCTTGAACAAAAATTACCAGGGTTCTCTGAGGACGGTCACTTCAAGGTAGAATCGGAATCATCGTCCTATCCTGAAGAAATAGCTCCGGAATTAATTGTGACAACAGCATCTGCACCGGACACACCCCAATCTCGTGGAAACTATTCCGAAATAGGAAATGGAGACGATGAATTATCAACTGTGGAGGAACTCGACATTGAGAGAAAGAAAAATTCTACGGATGCTGAAGAGGAGATAGACAGGAAGCATCTCTCTACTCCAGACGACGAGAGAAGCTCTGACTCCGGATTTCGAGATAAGGAATCATGTGAGGAAGAGGAAAGTCCTCTTCCCTGTATCCCTCCGCCACCCCCACCACTTCCTCTCGTTCATACCATGCCGATATCCATATCACCGGAAGACGAGCAGCTACGCATACTCTCCGAATTAGATGCTATCCTCGACGCTGAGTATTATGGTACCCCTACGATTCCAGGAGGATTGATCGAGGAAGTGTTATCACCGGATGCCCTTGAGGATAAAATGATAAAATCAGAAGAGACAGACCTTTATACGTGTCCAGAAATTCTTCAACAACGTCCTAGGTATCATAGCCCCGATCTCATGGAAGACTTAAGGACAAGTGATAATAAAAAAAGTCAGGAATACGAAATATCAAAGGATGAAAATAAGCAGGAATCAGAAACTAATATTCAGAGTGAGAAATCAGCTATCTGTGAAGGAGAAGAAAGCGAAGAAGTATTAGAAAAGCTCAGTATCAATACCAAAGTAAATGATTCAACTATCAGTGATGATTCCTCTCATAAAGTTACTCCTGCGAATGTTACAGTAACTTCTGTCTCAGAATTTTATCAATTAGATAATACTCCAGCGAATGTGGATCAGTTATCAACAGGAGATAATGAGAATGAGGACGAAGATAGCTCCACTATTAGTTTACGTAGTGATAATTCGTACGTTTCATTCTGTTTGGATGAAGAGTTTGTAGCAGCAATACGAAATGAGCTCAAAGAAAAGTTACCACGAGCTCAAAGAACTGTGGTAGAAGCTCAAGAGCCTCATGATGATGATGAACCTTCCATAGCAAGTGACACTGCTGAAAGTAAACGGTGGGATGATGAGGATTCTGAAGAGTCCCAAGAACAAGGAAGTGGGGTAGTAGACATATCTATTAGATACAATATATATGGAACTCCTTTGAGTCCTATCCTAGAAGAAAGAGAAAGTACAGTTACATCTGAATCTATCGTATCTAAAGATGATTCTAGGGATGATTCAATAGCTTCGAAGGAGTCAGTTCCATCTGAAGATGTACTTTTGGTGGATACCACAACGAACAAAGCAGTATTGCTGGAAGGAGTTGGCGAACAGATGCCATCTGGTCAAGAAGATGATAGAGATACATCCAACGATGATCTTTCTGACTACGAAGAGAATGTTCATTATAACACTAGGAGTTCTTTACAACGTCACCCACTGGAGAACGAATCTCGAATACGACCAGGAAATGGTGGTTGTGGTCCACTGCCAAGTCCTGAAGAAGAGGGAAAGTGGCAGAAACTTCCTCCACCATTCCCGTTGCCATTACCCAGTCAAGATGATCTCATGTCAACAAGTTTTGCTGCTGAACCAGATTGGGATAGTCAGGACGAGGAAGAGAATGATGAAGATGATGGCGACGAAGAAGAGGAGGAAGAGGAAGAGAACAGTTCTAGTTCCGGCGAGTTTGTTTGGAAGGTATAAATTAAAGTATCAAATTAGATTGATATTCTGCAGACAATTAACAATATTTAAAAATCGTTAGAGATACGATGAGCAGGAACCGGCTGGCAAAATGGAAGACGAGGGAACGAACGATGATAAAACTACAGGAGCGGAGTCTGAAGTGGATGCTGACGAGGATGGAGAGGTCGAGGATGAGGAAGAGGAATTTACACCATCTGCCTGGGACGCTACATTGGCTCCACATAGATCAGCCCTAAGATCTCCGGATAAAACGCAGAAATCCGGGGTAAGTTTGAACTCGAAATTATCGATTATTTCTTTCTAAATTCTATGGCAATTGACAGGCTCGATTTTTTCATTGAATCTCGCTGCTAGGATGAATTGGTAGGTGTGTTTATCTTTAAAGCACGAAGTAATACGGACAGCTCGCGATCGGACGTGGCTTCCTTGGCTCTTTGAATTAGAGATTTTATTTCTAGTAGACGTAGGTCTATATTCAATAGGCTCCTCGTTTTACATCCACCGCGCGACATACATCCGGAACGAATTAGATCGGCAATTTGTATAGGATCAAAAGAAGAGCGTGTGGTTTAAGAAGCAGCGCTACCATTGCGTCTACGAATACCCTAAGGAAACATTACCCACCGAAGCGCAGGATCAGACAGTAACAACCTGGGAGCCAACTTCATATGCTGGTGAGATAGTTGTTACATAATTTTAACGCGAAGTATATTCAACAAGGAATCTCATATCTGAATCATTTAATGATTTACGTAGATTGGGAAGAAATGATGGACGAGCCAAGATTAGATCTATATCCATTGGATTACGATGAACCTGATCATGCAGGTGAGCAATTGATCAAATTCTATTAAGAATAATTAAGAGAAAAAAATATGACGTATATTTCAAACTCAAATTACAGGAAGCGAAGAATTCTACGTGAGCAGTTCCAACCGTCCATTCCAATTTCAAGCTGGCAATGGTAAATACGTTAGTCAGTTCTTCCCAGGAGCAAATTCCGGCATGGTACAGCAATGTCAGCAATCGGATCAAGCACAAGAGACTCATTTGGATCAAAACGATCAGCAATCCTACCAAGATCAACAAAATCAACATCAGTTAGGTGAACTGAGACATACCAGAGATCGTTTGAAGTTAAATTTACTGTCATCTAATGGTACTAATATGATACCATGTAATCCCACAACACCAAGTAATGATATCCACGAGAGTGCAGTTGATTCAAGAGCAGAGAAAGTACAAGAACCACCAGAGGTTACGGTCCTCGAACAAGAAATAGTACCACCAACCGTACAAAATGAAAAAGAATGCAAGAGTGACAGTTCTCCGGTAAAACCAGACTTGTCACCTTGCAAGACTGTCGATGATGATAAACTGATGGTTGTACCAACCGGACTACCGTAACCGTCCGAAAATCATGAGAACTTCCAAACAAACGAAACGTGTAGTGTACTAGGACACGATTAGAAAATTCATCATTAACGAGAGGAAGCTGTAGAAAATGACAGAGTTCAAGAGGAGAGAATACCCGATTGGCCAAAGTCCGTCCGAATGCAATCTCGTCAATTAGACAGTGTTTCCCTGCATCACAGACGAGATTATTACTGCACTTTCAATCTCAATTTTTTGTATATAATAACACAGGTCTAGCAATTACGATCTTACTATTGCGAACCGATCGGCAATTTTATATAGACACTTAGGTTTATGCGCTGGCTTAGCGATATCTAATGTTTTGTCAGGCACGTTTCTCATGAAATTAGTTATGTTTCTCCGTCCAAAATTATAGAGATCTCAGCCACGCGTTGTTGATCGAATGACTCCTCGCGCCACACGAAAGATAAAATGATCAAGAATAGCGTAGAAACGGTATTATACAATAATAGCTCCCCTGCATGCCTGTCCTCTGCCAGGCGAACACTGGAGTTTAAAATGGAAAATAAGTAAAGGGAGGAAACTGATATAAAACAAGGACAAACCGTACTCAAAATCAAGAATCGAGTAAATTTCGTTATGCGTGTAAATATTTATTATTTTAATGGTACAGTGTACGCATCAACGGTAGTGCCTACATTTTCAGTCATCATCGTTTCATTCTCACTCGTTAATCATTATTTCATGGTTTCAATTTATATATATATATATATTCATGCTATATATATTATTATTGTTATATTTAGTCGCAGACTGCTCTCTATTCTACAAATAATTATAACGAGCGCAGATAAGTCTGCGCTGCTCGTTATCCCTCATATGTTGTCCTTTTAGAACGCGAACCTGTGATACTGGTTGCATTAATTCGTTCTTGTTTTTTTCTTTTCTCTTGTCTAATTTCTTTTTGACAGCCGCACGTTATGTGGTGAAGAAATCGTAGTTTGATAGTTATATGGTGAGAATCATGGATGGGAACGTGTTGTTTGTTTTTTTGATTTATTGTGTCAGAATTGATTGGAATGTTTTGAAAAGAAAGATAATTTAAATAATGATGGTAAAGATAGGCATTGCAGATTTTGCAAGAGAAATTATTTATATATTATATCGTTACTGGAAATTTCAAGGCGTAGAAACAGGCATTATTCGATTAATGAAGTTAAACAATTTTTATCTTTTACAAAAATATCTGTACCATGAAAATTGTTTATTTTATATCGTGGCGTATTTCACAGCTTGGCCTATACACATTATTATATATTTTTTTAAAAGTTCTTACGGTACTTGCTATATACTGTCGTTACCGGCATCATCGTGATCATCACCGTGACTATTACAGCAGTTATCGTTATTAAAGTTACATCATAACTCTTATCACTATTCGTACTACTCTGTTGCGTCTAAGTTCTAACACAGTTCTGTAGTCATTACTTATTACCATTATCACTGTCATCATCATACATGTTCATCATTATTACAATCTGTAGAATAACATCCGAATAGAGGACGATTAATATATTGTTATATAGAATCAGTATATCGTGATAATCGCCTGATGTTTCAAACACGATATCTTCAATCAAGTAAATCAATGATTTATAAATTACGTTGTCGATTTCGCCAGAGTATCACCAGACCCTGTTGATCCGCTGAAGCCAGGAGAGACTCGTCATAATTGAAAGAGAGAGCAATTGTGGGTGCTGCATGTCCTTGTAAACGATTTACTCTCGCACCCTTTCCTTCTCTTGTAGAATCTATAAGATGAATAGCACCTTCTTCGGAGCCTGTAGCTATTAGACAGGCTCCCATCTGAGGACAGAATGTCGAACGCACCAGATATTGCCTGAAAATACATGAGAGAGACATAAAGTTATTACAACCTCTACACAGAGATTGTTAATGCTACAATGAATTTGTTTCAATAATACCTATGCTTCACAGGATATTTTCTCCATATTGTTAGAAAACCTTGAGTATTAGCAACGCGATAAAGATAAACTGTATTGCAGGCACTGCTAACTAGTAGGGCTGGCCATGGAGTTTCCTTTGAAAGCCAAGAACGCCAGGAGAGACTTGTAATGGCTCCACCAATTCTATCAATGCGACGTAACTTTGATAAACGTCCTGAGCCAGAATCCAAGTGAAAAGAAGTAATGATTCCTTTATCATTTCCAGCCCACACCAAGGAGCCTCCACTCTCTTCGCATGTTAATGCCAAGATCTAAAATTAACGTGTGTTATTCTGCTGATTGTCAATTGTATCAAACTCGTTTTGCGGAAGCTAAAGGTTTACTGATTGACCTTTCCACCAATTTTTGATGTTCCTCCTCGTGGATAAATTCCTGTTGATACATTAAGGACTTGTAGGAGCCCTTGTGAATTGCCAGCAATGATCAAATTATTGTTTGCAGGTACAAAAGCACAGCATAATACTTCTGACCGTAATTGGTCATTGACAACTCTTAGACATACTGGATCTGCATCTGAATGGACACCCCAGAGTCTGACTGTTGCATCTAATGAGGATGAAACTATCAAATCATTACTTATACTCCAATCTATAGCAGTAACCCCCATTCTGTGTCCCTTCATAAGAACCATAACCTTTGGTGGTGTACTAGTTGCTTCGCAGATAGATATTGAACCATCCAAAGAAGCACAGCACAGTTTAGATCTATCATTATTAGCAAATTTAATCATTGGCACAGCTGCTGTATGCTGATCGAAGATATGATGTACACCAGCAAATGCAAAATTTTCAGCTATTGATCTTCTTGCCACTGTTTTTGATCTTATTCCCAAATCTGAGCCTTCATCAATAGTCGTTCGACTACCAAAAATACTTTGATCAGTAGCACCTCCATAACGACGTCTTAACAATTCTGAACGTAATTTTAAATATCGTGCCCGAACTTCTGGATTCTTTGAATATTTCTCACGGAGTAACTGACTTCTCCGTCGTATATAAAGTGTACCTGTAAAAAAAAGATCAAACTTAAGTATCTACATACTATCACATAGAACAACAAATGTTCTCCAGCTACCGAGGTTTCAATTCTGGTATATTCAAATACCGGAAACAGACTAAATGGGAAGTGAGGAGTAAACAAGGACGATGCGCGCGCACTGAGCGTCGATGGATGACAGAAGTAACACGTACCAAAATTAGCATGGCCTGCGGCACGATGAGAGTTGTATTTCGCATCAAGGGCGAATACTTGCTGATACCATAAAGCGGCCATATTTCCCATAGCCATTGCCATCGTTCTTTTCCCTTTAAATAACCACAAGACGCTTTTAGGAACGTAAACAAATTAAATGTATGACGATGAGTCCCGTTCTACTCTTTACTATCCTTGCTGCTTTCTTATGTCCACTTGGCTCAGGCGACATTACGATTCAATCGACACCCTTTCTTCCTCTTTTTTTATCTTATTTTAAATAATTGTCTTCCGATAACTAGGAGTCACTAAGTGCGAAATTATCTAACGCGAAACCAGGGCGAATATTATTGTCGTAAGGATACACACGTTGCGTGGCCGCATTGAAGTTTGCGCAGGCGTACAGTTTCTGACATCGTCATGTAACTACCCAATCAAATGACTATCGTGCTGCAATTCGTGACACTTTGGCAGCTCATCCAACATGAACAACAGTGGGATATTGTTTCTGTGCTACATATTTACAAATTGCACGCTAATGAATTCTTGACAGGCATATGGTTCGCGTTGAACGTCGGCGTTGATCAAGTTACTGTAAAAAATAAAATTGATGAGAACAAGTTAACTGAAATAGAAACAGTACTAAGGAGTATAGTAAATTTTGAATTGTTCAAGGCTAATAATGAATTAGAAAATTTTATTTAACGAGTCTGATTACAAAATCGCTCTCCCATTTATCATGGACGCCGTTCATCTCTCTTTGCAAATAAAAATCTGAAAAATTATAAATAAAAATATCAAACTATATATAATGTCTATAATATTAAAGGCTTGGGACAACTATGTGTAATTTCGTATGTGGGAAACACCTCAAGCTTCGTGGCGACATGCCAACCATGACCACCGTATTGCGACCATGATTAAGCTGTAGCCATGGCCAACACTGACTGTTGAGATTGGAATTCGTACTATAAAAACTATAACTGTGCCAGAAACACGAGATTCAGCCGTATTCTAATTTACCAAGGCTGTCAGTCTCTACGTATAGATATGAGTGTTCTTGTCACTCTCATCCCAATCATTTTTTGACATACGCTTGGTTAAGGTTTCTAGGTCGTTAGTCTAGACCAGTATAGAGGCCGTACTAGCATTTCTGCTTTGTACCTAAAAGAGTCTATAAAAAAACGTCCTGTCCAGGGGATATGACGTCTACAGCTTCCTAAACACAGAGTGAAACAGGATGGATTGATCATAAGAAGAAAAAAGAACCATCGGTTATTCTGCTCCACTTGTAACTTGTAAAAAGATTTTTAATCTTAAGAAGATTTCTATTTTTATCGTATGGCTAACCGATAACCAGCAAGTATCCTGCAGTAAACTAAATAACCCACAGAGCAAAGAAATTACAGACTATTTTATTTTATTACAGATATCATGGTTCATTCAAAATTGGCATAAAATAGTTATCAAAAATTTAATAATGTCCGTTGACGGGTTAAATGAATATGAACGTGTCAAATTGATTTTGAAAAGTGATGTCAGATAAACGTTATTGCTCTTTACAAATGCGGCTGGTGGATATGTGACGCATACGTTCATTAAAACGAATAATTATAAGTTCCGCGTAGAAAAAGTGAAGCCTGAGTTTATGATTCTGGGAAAAATCATAACCGGATGTAAAGATCAGTAGTAATGACGTTACAGTGAGCGTCGTCCATACTTGAGCTCAGGTCGCATGAGCTCGCAAATCGTAGTCTGAGTCGGCGTATGGATACCGTCGCCCGCGATTCCTGATAATAGTCAGAGTTTCGGTCTCCGCTGATACAAGCGTTACTCATGGTGGCATCGTAGCCTCCAGCAGTCTCTGTTCGTGCAGGAGAACGTTCAGCCCATAGAGGGCCCGCCATTCGTGCCTGTTGTGCAGTCCAGCATAATTCGAAGGTAGCCTCTCCGGGGCTCTCCTGTCGTGGGCCGCTAGCTCAGCCCGCTGCTGCCATAATACCTCCCGCCGTGGTCGTGGTTCCCGTCAAGCCCATCAGTTTCCGCGGTCATCTCTCCTTCCTTCTTGATCGCCTCCCAAAGTCTTTTTCTATCTCTCACCGCTCCACGTCTCCTCGTTGGGGCCTTCCCTCTCTGTTCTCTCCTCTTCCAAGCCACGTACTATCTGGCTCTCCCTGTCTCTCTTATAGACTCTCCTTGCTGTCAATCCTACCCTCTCTTGATACCCATCTCTCTCTTCTGGCACTTACCTCACGTTGAGGGTAAAGCCACCAAGAGAAGGAAGGCAGGATACTTCATCTCTGTCACTTGGTAGGCCTCTCACTCAGTCCCTCCTATAGTCCCCTACTCTCTCGCCTACTCGAGGTCTCTCCGACTCTCTTGCACTTACTCTCTCTCTCTCGAATCGAATAGAATTTCCTTCGCGACTTTCCTTATTCTTGTGATCTCCTGGCGACGCTCGACGCGAAGATGCAGGCGATTAAGTGCGTTGTGGTTGGCGACGGGTAAGTGTTATTATTGAAGTGAATTTTTCAAATGCGATCGTCGAAGTTTGTCTGGGATATCGAAAACACGAAGTGGCACACGACAACGGGTTTCGCTGTTTTCCTCATAGTTTACTCCTCGTCGCTTCGTGTTCCCCAAGGAAGCTTCTGCGAACGTTCCGCCGCCGTGTAACGCTCTTCCCGTGAACGGTTTCTTGCACGGGCACGGGCGTGGCGGTTTATAGCTGGTTACTCGCATGAGATACGACGGATTAATTGCGTGTGTATCATTTCTTATCCGTGTACAGGGCGGTCGGTAAGACATGCTTGCTGATAAGCTACACGACAAATGCCTTCCCCGGGGAGTATATTCCCACTGTATTCGACAACTACTCAGCAAATGTTATGGTGGATGGAAAACCTATAAATCTTGGTCTATGGGATACTGCTGGACAGGAGGATTATGACAGGCTGAGACCACTGTCCTATCCGCAGACTGATGTCTTTCTCATTTGCTTCTCTTTGGTCAATCCTGCAAGTTTTGAGAATGTACGTGCTAAGTGGTATCCAGAGGTTCGTCATCACTGCCCTGCTACTCCTATTATCCTAGTTGGCACTAAACTGGATTTACGTGAGGATAAGGAGACTATTGAACGGCTTAAGGATAAGAAACTTGCACCCATCACCTATCCGCAGGTACATAATATTATAAATCTAATCATTCGGCCTGCGCATGAAGGTTTGGATACCTATAAGTTTCTTCGACACAATGGTTTTTTGAGTTGGATCGTACTGACATTTGGTATTTATTATCTTGTCACAGGGTTTAGCGATGGCAAAAGAAATTGGAGCTGTTAAGTACCTGGAATGCTCAGCTCTGACGCAGAAGGGACTGAAAACTGTGTTCGACGAAGCGATACGTGCCGTCCTCTGTCCCGTCCTTCAAGTGAAGCCAAGGCGCAAGTGTTGCCTCCTATAATATTAATTGTTTATTGCTGCCTAATTACCCTCGAGCACCCAACCTGCGCCACACCTCCTGTGTCCCGTATTTCCTGTCGATTCACTAACGGCGACCCGTCCTGGACCCCCTCGTCCCATCCTGTACCTGGGTGACCCTGATAACTATCACCCAGCTCCCAGGCCAAACGGTCGAAACGTAGCTGGTACAAAAGCGCACAAGATAAGCAAATGATACGGTGGAGGGATTAGACAAGAAAGAGGACATCATGCAGAATCCGAAGATTCAAAAAAAGAGAAGAAAATCAGTAAATCAAGAAGATCTTAAGGATGAAGTTGAATAAGAGGCTACCACCGTGTCTTGGAGTATTTCTGTGGACGAGCACGAGTGCAAAAGGTAGGAAGGTCGACGATGAACTTGGAACTGGGTAAACGAGGCGAGCGGGGTGCGAGAGAAGCCAAAATGAACCGATTGTGTACAGTATACTAGAGTATATTAATAATATTATAATTAACGAGTATATATGAACGACAACAAAAAATATTACTATATACATACCATGCTTTAAGATAGATGACTGTCTAAGTTTTAGGTGTATGTGATTCCAATAATGTGTCGCCATCAGCGACATACAATTAATGCCGAGTCTTCTCCCCGTTACCCTTGGCTCTGGTTATGGATCTTACACAACGTACCGTTGCTTTCAGTCGAGTAGGAACTGTCATTTGTACGCACAACACGCGACACGTATGTATCCGCGAGAACTGATTGAATCCCATTTAATAGCAGTGCTCGATGAAGGATAAAGAAAATGAGAAGCAGGTTCCTCAACGGGACAGGTTGACAATTTATGTACCTGGGGGAGGACCTCGGCATCCTCGCATGGGAGAGATCGAGAGAGAGAGTGGATCTACGAAAATGAATGTGTATGCATGAGAGAATAATTGTTAAAGAGAGAGTGAGAGTGAGAGAAAGAGAGAAATCATGTATGCCTTTGTGCCTGTTACGTATGTGAATGACTGTCTGGGGATACATGCGAGAGAGGGAGAGAGACAGCAGAACCATAGCAAATAATTGTAAATAATTGCTGGAGTTCAAACTTATTCCTATTACTATCACCTACACGTATAAGCTACTAATCGAATCTAAAGCGAACGTTACTTGTTTTTTATATATATATATAAATATATATAAAACGAGACCGGACTGGGGGTGTCTGACGTAATTGCCACAGGTCGGAACCGTGCAGTATGCATGGCGGAATAAGGCTTCGGTCAGAAAGAAGAAAGGAAGCATAAATATTGTAACTAAATTTGCTTTATTAAATGGGTGTTTACTAATTCGCTGTTATTCATCCTCTCAAATATATATTTCAATTTAATCACTTGAAATTCTTACTCGCTTCTATCTTAAGCAGCGGTATCGAAGAACGTACCGATCAGAGCAGAAACTTGATCCGGCGAATACTTAATATATTTTTTGGGATTCTTGGAGAACGAGGCGTTACGATATTTGTTATAAAAAGACGTGTATAAAGGAACTAAAGCTTGCTCCAGCTCGCTTTTTAGTTCTTCACGTAGTCGAGGATCCGGTACAGAGTATGAACGCTGGCATTTAGCAGCTTCTTCAAGCTCTCGTGTAAATCCAGCGAAACGTTCTTTCAACATTTTGGAAGCGAGTTCTGAAAAGATTTCGTATGTTATTTTCATTCCTGCACTATAGAAATATATCAATCAAAATTATTCACCAGGTTCATCCGCCGACTGCTCCAAGTAAGATCGTGCCTTGGCAAAGGTTGCTGACACATAATTTGTCTTATCTTGCAGCAAAAGATCTCTGTAGGTCTGCTCTGCATTGGGCTCAGTGAGCAATAATAGCTCCATGAGAGAACTGCGACGTAGTGCATTCACTACGTAATTATGATTGTTCAAACGGAATAAAGCACGTAGAGCCATGTCTGAGTAAGATGCGTCACTTCTGTTCACCAAAGCCAGATTTAATTGGGCCAATACCTTCTCTGTAATATTATAGTAGATATAGCAATACTTTTGAAGATTCGTATCGCAGAAACTGAAATTGTGAGATTAAAATATTACATACTGATATAAATACCGAGTAATACTCTCTGTGCATTTTCTGGCTGCCGAGGAGCAGAGGAAACAGTCGTATCCGCATCGGTGTTACGGCGAAGCACTCCACCAGCTGTATCTGCATATTCAGCCAATTGTTCAAGAAACACTAAGACATTGCTGGTGCCTTCACCGACGGTACCATCCTTAGGTAATGCTGACCCTGAATCATTGCGGACGTTTTCAGCAAAATCTTCTAACGCTTTTGCACCCTGAACAAATAAAAAGAATTACACCGTGATAAGAAGTCAGGTCGTTAAACCAGCAGACAGATATGACAAAGATTATACATCTATGAGTAAGCATATTGTGAACATACCGTAGCGTTTAATGTACTCAGAACAGATGCGAATTTTGACCTCAAAGTGTAGTCACAACCTTCAACTGTCCTCTCTAAATCTGGTTTTAATTCTCCAAGATGTTTTAGTATAGGAAAAACTACTAGGACGGCTGAGAAGTCACGTCTGGTGATGCAACGCTTAGCACGCGTTGCAATGCTCTCGCCGTCGTGGGCCATCAGGTCCATAGCGTCCCGCACCGTCGCCGCGAGTATCTGAGGCTGTACGTGCACTGGTAAAACTCGAGCTACCAGTGAACGCTCAGCTTGCATAAGTTTGTGAAGTCCTGCTGTCAGCAGAAGATAATTTTCCATTTCTTGCTCGTCAGGTGCAGCATCCTCAGTTGCGTGTCCTGATGGAAGTGGTGCAGGTTTCCTTGACGAGGGAAATGATAGACCTAGACCAGTCGTTTGCGAAGCTCTCATAAGCATTTGACTAGCTTTCTTCTCCAAAGCGTGTTGGAGGCGTCGAGACGCTTTGCGACCTGCTGTCTCCTGAGTTACTATTGAGTGTCGATTTGCAAACTTTGCTCTCTATAAGAAAATACATAATATTAAGCGATTTTTTAAATAAGAAGACTTCTTGGATACAATATCCTCACCGGCATTGGGCTTCCAGCATGAGTGCTACCTCCACTGGCACTTCTTTGATGTTCTTTCAGTAACTGCAAGGATCGTAGTACTATGGAGCTTCGTACTGAGGCATAAATACTCGTGTGTTTATTGTGACCTCTTTCTTCTAACCATTCAGCAATTTTAACCAAGTCACTCAGAGTACTTTCAGGAAGTTGACAGAGAGACTGTGGAGCATCCTCTCCACTGGTATCCTCATCGGAACCAATTAAATCTAATAAAACTATTGGCAGAACAGGCTTGCTCTGTCTGGCTAGAATATCATGAAACTCAGCATAAAGTGCTTTCAAACCAATGCCAAAAAGAGTGGAGACATTTTCTAATTCTACTGAGCTTGGATTATTTTTTTGAAAATAACGCTGAGCATTGTGGAGCCGATTCATGGCTTCTAAAAATGCATCAAAACCTCCTGCACCACTAGGTCCACCACGAACAGCAGATTCTACTTCTTGGCATACTCCATAATATCCAATGGCATGATCCAGTATTGTCAGGGTTTTCTCAATATCTGTACATAAAGATACAATATATTCTAACGTAGCAATTGAACATACAGTATAGTAACAATTAAATTAGTACCATGTTGTTGACATTGCAGGTTTCCAGTTTCGTTATAAACAGGAAGAATAGTTCTGCGAAGAGTAGCAAGTCGTTGCTCTAAAGAAGAAAGTATAGCAACCATACCACTTGTCAACTTTCTACTGTGTTCTTCTGCATCTTTCAAAGCTATCAGTCCTGCTATTTCAGCTTCCAATTTACATTCTATTTCGAATCTACGTTCGGAAGTATCAATTTGTCCTGCTTGCATATTTATTGCTCCGATCACTCTATGGTGATACTCCCCTTTAGAAAATCAGCTAACAATCACTAACTTCATCTGGTAACATATACAATGGTAGTATTAGTAATTTACTAAAATTAATAATTATAATTAAAATCTGCTGTACGTACAAGCTCGAATAATGTTAAAAGTGTCAAGTTTTGTTGACATTTTCTTTATTTCATTCCTTATGTCATTCCGAATGTGAGATTACTAATCTCTGCTGTTACTAATGTCATTTGCCAATCGAATAAAATAGTTTGGGGACTTTTAGTCAGTGTGTAATAAAGTTGTGGCAAGACTGGGAATCGGACAGCTGCTTATGTGTGTATAGTGGAATAGTGGGTAAATAAAACGAAATATCAGGATTCGTGTTCTTAGAAAACCACAGAGAATATAAATCAAATTAAAAGGACAAGAGATAGAAGTTTAAAGGTCGCAGACATAGCGTTTTGAAGAATAATTTCATACGTGTATTAACACAATCGACCTGGTTATCTTAGCATAATACGAAATCTTATAAGGTACGTGTAACGTGCTTTTGCATAATATTGTGATTCCATACTTGTGAATTTGGAATCGTTTGTATATTAAATATAAAATATTTCTCTGTGTTAGGTTCCAAGTCTTAGAAAAGATTCCAGTATGGAGAGACCAGTGACATCGGATGTTGTAATAATTGCGGGCAATTCCCATCCTGAACTTGCAACTCTGATAGCAAAGTACGTTTTTTTACGATTTTGTAAAATCTATGTAATGGATACATTTTAATTGTTTTCTTTTTTGTAATTATTCTTTAGCCGGTTGGGGGTAAAGAACGGTGGTTGTGCCGTTTATCATAAAACCAATCGAGAGACGATGGTAGAAATTGGAGACTCTGTCCGTGGCAAGGATATATATATTATTCAAACTGGAACTAAAGATGTGAATAATAATATAATGGAATT
>JARPRH010000425.1:54067-68350 GCA_031763665.1 Calameuta haemorrhoidalis | reverse complement strand
GTAAAGGCCAATTGATACTATAGCTGAGCTCATCAGTAAACAGCAGATTATTATTAAGATAATTCGCGCAATTTTTTGATAATTTGGCACTTCACAAGTGTACGGCCATATACCAATTGATTTTAATTGACACCGTGTGTAAAATGTTGCGTATTCCATGTCGTTTTTGTATGGCTTATTTAGAATTGTTTTGGCCACGTTATTTCTTGCGTTTGTCATTGCTGTTACGGTTCAGCAGCTCACAATCGAATGGACTTCCTGTGGTAACTTGTGAACAGGATAAATAATTTGGACACATTGTTATTTAATCCGCAGAGACAAATTGAAGTTGTTTAAAGAGGTTAAGAAGTTCAATTATTATTCAATTCGTATACATATATTACTGTACGCGGAACAGGATAGAAAGTGTAATTTTAAGTTTCAGTTGGTAAAAGTATATTTATATTATACCCATTAGTCTATTATCGTTATCTTAATCGATTTGTGACTAGTTTTTGTTGCGGCGATAAAATAGATATTTGTACAGTAAAAAGTTTGACCATTTAGGAACGTTTAAGACGACTTCTCAGCAAACACATTTTTTAGCAATTACGTGTTATTGTACAGTAATAACAGGTCTCGAAAATTTACATGTGATAATTGCTTTTGCTATAGGTTTTTCGTTTTTTTCTTAGAGTAATTATGTTTATAATGCTATTTGAAGTACACAATTCATGATTTAGGTAGTCACCTTTCGAAGCATATTCAAATAAGCTAATGCAGCTTTTAATACCTGAAATATTGTATTAAAATGCATGAAATTTTTGTGTATTATTCAATAAAATTCAGAATGCATATGGACTTACATCACGAAAACATGGAAAAGACATTTGGACGATTTTACCAGCTGTGATTGTTACTGGTCGATTAGCCATAGCAATTAGCAATATTAAAAATCGTGCTTGACCTCGCGGGATGCGATACCAATCGATCATATAAGATATTTCTCCAATTTGATGACACTGTATTATATGTGACAGTTTATTATGGTTTATTAATTAATCATTTATAATTATTCAAACGTAAACATACGTGATTTGTCAATAACTGGCCGATATAGCAAAATATAAAAATATTAAACGTGAAGGATATAAACAGTAGAGCAAAAGTAACGAATCTAGCTGTGTCAGCTGTCTCCAATCCCTGTAAAATTTGGTAATAATACAACATGATAATTAAACATGTATTAATTAACCCTATTGCCGTACCGTTATAAAGTAATACCCAAGAAGACATATATTCAGGGTGCAACCTAAAAATTCCACGAGACAAACTTCATTCAAAACATCTTCCACGCGTGCCACAAACCTAATTAAAAAAAAATCTAAGTTCACCCCACGAGATAAAAATGTACATAATCTTAAAAAATTGAATTACCTCAGCAGATGCAAGTGTCGCGAGATGATAACAGCTATTCTCTTCTCAAGGGTAGTTGAAGTATTTTCTCTACCGTCGACGAGGTTTTCCAAAAGTAATGCAATAATTTGACACTGTCCACATGCATGGATTATAAAATTCGCAGCCAAGCTGCAAACTCCCGAAGTTACGGCGAACATAAAAGCAGCGGTTAAACATTGCAGAAAATAAACAATGTCGAAAAACAGTGGCGCGTACGGATCAAAGAATATAAAATTGCAACGATAAGGTAAAATTCTAATGGTAACATTTTCGGTCGATAATGCCTTGGCTGTCGTTAATGGTAAATAAGTAGTGTAAAAAATTCCACCATAATACATAAAGAGCGTACAGACCGTAGTTAAAAACCGCGCAGACTTTGCCTTCCGTAACATAATATCACGTTCCTCCTGTACGCCGACGTTTCGCCAGTCGGTAACGACGGAATCGATGCAAAATCTAATTTCCTTACCGCGAATTAGGAAAAAGAAAAATTTAATAACAGCCATAACACAAAAACTTGAAGGTCCAAGCATTTCCAGCCTAGATTTAAAATCCTTTTGGGAGGAAAACATTTCGATGCAACATGGAATGGTTAAAACGAGACTAAATAAAAGGCAACACGTAATAGCGGAAGTTATCGTGACAATTCTCTCGGCTCTTGTTGACGATAATTCCAACGGCCAAACGCCAGTTGGTTTTAATAACCATCGATTTAATTTTATCGCGTATTCCACGTCCGAATCGTAATTCTTATTTTGAATATCACTTTTGATTTTGTCCCGCCCTCTTTTATGCTCCATCCTCACTGTTTCACAGTCGATTCTGTACTGACGCTTTCGTCGAATTTTTTTTTCTCATTCAGACGGACGAAGCTTTGCCGTTACGAGTAGAGTCGTATATATAATTCATACTACGATTGCTTCGTGATTCTTCACGGGAGTAAAGGGTTGCGTCGACATTGATTTTTATATAGACTTCAAAGTAAATTGCTATACCGTGGGAAAGAACACGTGTACGAGTGTAAGGTACAATTCTATTTGGAAGATATGAGTTATATCGATTGCATGGTTGGATATACACATTTCTATTTTAGTTGCACATCGGTAAGGTATCTTGAATCTTCGAGTGAGAGTTTCTCTGATACGATGTTTATTGGATTTTGTGCTTGTAATTAGATTCTTTATCATCTTGTGATACTACAGTTTTGTTATACTTGTGCGGTCATCGTTCGAAGAATATTTAGGTATGGCATTGTCGCTTTCAACAGCTAAAATATTTTTATAATAATTTTCGTGGTGATCTAATTAAAGTAAAATCATGGGTGTATAACAAGTAGTGCGTGAGACCGAATTCTAAACGGGACAAGTCTGCACTAGAATTCTATAAGTTCCATAGCCACAATTCTACACGGAAAAATTGGAGGTTATAATTTCGCCAGAGCTTTGATTCGACGATTGTTTCTGATTTTACTTTTTACTTGGAATAAAATAGTCCCGGAGACTCCAAACAAATGATCAGTACTGGTGTGACTTTTGACAGGGGTAGCAACCATGACTTCACCGTAATAGTTAAAAACCCATACGTACATACCATAAGACTGAAATAAAATTTTCCGAATGGCTATTCTATTGAAATGCTGATGTATTGAAAATACAGACGCTGTGGTACTCGTGCATATCTCAACATACGTTCAATGCACAGCTGTGACAGATTACTGTACTTTCCACACATCGGAATTTCAGGAGAATAACCACTCGCGGATTTTTATTTCAGTGCTACGGTACATTCGGGTTTCTGACAATTATTTAAAACCACAGGTACCCCATTAAGTAAGAGTTAGCGTGCATTGAATTGAAATTTGATTAATCGAAATAAAAAATTGTGAAATTTAATTTGGATTAATTGATGCTTTCATGTCAATTTACATTGTCAAAGCATAGGAACGACAGTTGGATCACTTTACCAGCTATGAGTCTTACTGATCGATTGGCGATACCAATTACCAATATCAAAAATCGCTCTTGGGTGCCTGGGAGGCGATATCAATCGATCGTGTACGATGATTCTCCAATCTGATGACACCGTTTAATGTATAACTATAATAATTTATTATTTTTTCGGCAATTTTGGTCATAAGCAGACACATGGTGCGTTAATAATTGGCCAATATACTAGAATATGAAAATATTAAAGGTCACAGACGTCCAGAGAAAGAAAGTAATGAGCTTCGGTGCACTTTCTTTTACCCAAATCTCTAATGAAAAGATTTATTCACAAATGTCACACAGATATTTGCCGCACAATACTGTTTACCGTCGTAAAGTAACATGCAAAAAGACACATATTCGTAGTACTGCCTAAAAGTTCCATAAAACATATTTCATTTATATTACATGACACTACAGAAGCAATGCGCAATATAGACAATTTTAAAAAATGATTTTACGTATGGATTAAAAAGTATAAAATTGCAAAAAAAATAGTACAAGTCTAATAGTCATGTTATTGTCACGAGTTAACGATTTGGCTGCTAGCACAGATAAAATGGTACCGTAGAAAACACCGCGACCGAGCATGAAAAAGATGCAAACTGTTGTGAAGAATCGTGCATTTTGCATTGTGCATTCTTGCATTTCTGATCATTATTTCAGGTTCCTGCTTTGCATGAACATTACGCCAGTCACTGATGAGAGTATCGATAAACATTTTAATTGAATAATTACACACAATTTAATTAAATTAAAAATTTGATTTAATCGCGTGTTCCGCGCCTGAGTCAAAATTTTTACTCTGAACTCTAATTTTGATTATCCACTGCTCTATTTCGTGGTCCATCCTTGACGTTCGACGGTCGATTCTCTACTGACGATTTCACTGAATTTTGAAAATATTTTTCAAAAAAAACAGAGCTTGGTCCCTGTCAGTATAGACTTCATGAGTATATAAATAAATGATCGTGTACTCGTGTCGTGAAATTCAGCGAGGATAAACGGTTGCACTGCCATTGATTCTTACGTGAAATTTAAAGTAAATTGATATATTTTGGGAAGAGACACGTGTACGAGTACAGAGTAAAATTCTAGTTCAAAGACACGAGCTGTCGATTGTGACACTGACTTCTTTTTACTTTCGCTTCGCTAAAATATCTTCAGGAAAGGATTTGTTTTTTATCACAATCGACTATTGAATTCCGTGCTTACAATTACATTTTATATTATCTTGCAAGGTTACAGTTCAATGATATTTACGCTGTGACTTTTCTGAGAATATTTAGGTATGTCATTGCTACTTTTATCACCTAAAATATCATTTTCGTAAAGATCCTAGTGCTGTTTTAATATTTCTGTAAATTTTATACTCTAATACTTACGTTACAGAAACACGGGAAAGACAATTGGATCATTTTACCACTCGTGAGTCTTATCGGTCGATTTGCTATACCAATCAGTAATATCAAAAATCGTGCTTGGATTCCTTGGATGCGATACCAATCGATCATGTATGAGGTTTCTCCAATTTGATGACACTGTATCACATATGGTACATTATTATCCTACGATAACTTAAACGTCAAAATTATCTGCGTGCTGACATACGTGATTCGTCAGTATTTGGCCAATGTAGCACAATATGAAAATATTAAAAGTGAAGGATAGAAACAGTACTGAGTAAGTAACGAATTTAGTAGCGTCAGCTGATTCCAATCCCTGCGAATGATAGAAAAATTTAAAGCAGCAATTTAATTCGTGTTCGTTAAAATTTAGCCATACCGTCAGAACGGTATATCCAACCAGACAAATGTTCATAGTGCAGCCCAAAAATTCCACAAGACACACTTCGTTCAACAGATCCTCCACGCGCGTCACAAATCTAAGCAAACATTCGAATCTTGACCAGTTAGAAAATATTCATGCACGTCGGTTGCCCAAAGTAAATTCACGATGCACGTTAAACATTTTCTTTTACTCAAGCAATCGGTTTACCTGATCACGTGCAAATGCTGTAAAATAACAGCAGCCAATTTGCTCTCCACAATGTCAGAACATTCCTTGTCGTCGTCAATAAGATTTTCCAAAAGTGACATGACGATTTCGCACTGTCCACAGGCATGCATCACGAACTTTGCAACTAGGCTGCAGATACCCGTTGTTATGGAACACATAACAAAACTACAGAAGCAGTGCGCAACGTACAGAATTTCGAAAACTGGTCTTACGTATGGATCGAACAGTATATAATTGCAAGGATATGGCAGAATTCGAATAGTCAAGTTATTGTCACCTGTCAATGATTTGGCAGTTATCGGAGGCAGAAAGACAGTGAAGAACATGGAACCACAATACAAAAATAAAATAGAAGCTATCGCGAATATTCGATCAATTCTCGCGTTACGCATCATGATTTCACGTTCTCGCTTTGCCTGAGCATTGCGCCAGTCGTTAATTATAATATCAATACACACTTTAAGCTCTCCGCCACGAGAGATAAAGAAAAAATATTTTAAAAGAACCGTAATACAAAAATTTATGGGTCCCAAAATCTCCAGCGTCGCTTTAAGATCCTTCGCACTGACGAGGATTTCAAGGAAGGATGGAATGATCACGAAGAACATTAGAAGGCAGCAAATTGGTGGCGAGATTATTGATATTATTTTTTCGAATTTAATCGATGACGAATTCACCGGCCAAAGTCCGAATGGCTTTAATAGCCAGCGATTCAACTTAAACGCGTATTCCACATCCGAATCTGCATTTTTATTCTGAATATAATCCTCAGCTTTCTCCCTGTCTATCTTGTAATCCATCCTTCCTGTCTCACTGTCGATCTTTTACTGAATGTTACTCCAGTCTTTGCACTGGTCTTTACTGGCGATTGTACCGACAATTTTTTAATGCTTTTCAGAGAGACAGAACTTTGGCGCTCGGAATATAGACTTGTCCATAATTTATGCTTTGATGGCACCGTGAGACTCTGTGGGGATAAGACGGCGACGTCCACATTGATTTGCATGTATTATGAGTAAATTGCTTTACCGTGAAAGAAACGTAGCCGAAAGTGCGGTGCAAGTGACTTGTACAATTTTATGTCTGTGATATGAGTTGTATCTCGATTGGACGATTGGATTCAGATATTTCCTTTACTCGCACGTTAATGGACATCCAGAGAGAATACGATTGACATAGGAACTGCTTACTGAATTCTGTGCTTATACTTATATTTTATATCGACTGCCGAAACTACACACGATCACATTTACTCTGTGACTGTTCTGAGGATATTCAGGTACGCCACTGAAGCTTTTAGTACCTAAAATATCGTTTGTATCAAAAATATTGTGCTTGATTAATTATTATAATGTTACGAATGTGTTATGCATGGATTATATACACAGTATATGAATATAATATATAGTCTCGAGCTTACTAATTAAACAGTGTCACTTATGCACTTCTCGGACCTATGCCGAAAAATAAGCAGTAAATTGTTTATAAAATAAAAAATTTACATAGAATCAAAAACCCCCTACGTACATCTATAAAGAATCTAGCTTTGAAGCTACCGCAAAAATTTTTAATTGATTCGTATAATCGTGTTGAAGTAATGTGTTCGGTCAGAATTGAAAAAAGTGGTTTTGAGAAAATCGCGTTTAAAATTTTACGAACACTTAAATTCATGGAATTTTTGTTTACCTTTAATCTGCGATACCTGCATCATATATTTGGCCATCTAGATTGATGCTCGCCTCTTCCTCTTGGTCACCTTTTCAGTAACCTTAAGCACCTTCTGCACTTTGGATAACAGGATCACTTGTTATCTCGAAAGGTATAAGCACTGCAAGAGCGATCAATCAGAGCGCACCGTGTGAGAAGATTGACCGTGCTCAGTGGGCGGTCCGAGAAGCTGCGGAAAAATCGATGACAGAGCCTTTGAAATATTTTTTTTCTATAGAACAAAGTGCATATTGTTTTCATGATATTAAAGCATTGTTTAAGCCAAAAAAGGATTTTTTTTCAAAACCTAGAGTGGTTTTACCCCTTAAAGCTCACAGACGCCAAGAGAAAAAAGAAAACCGACCCTTGACGCACTTTTTCTTTTCCATCCCTGTAACAAAGTTATTTATCCAAAGTATCACAACAGTGTTCATAACCATATATTAAATTATTTACTATCTTAAATTAGTATCCAAGTAGACACAAATTCATAGTACAACCGACGAATTTCAGAAAACATATTTCATTAAAAAGAATCATTCATGCTATGTCAAATCTGAAAAAAATTTTAATTATGATCAATTATAAATTAAATATTCGTGCACGATGATTAATCAAAAGTATTTTCATAATTCTACACGTTCAAAAATAGTTTATCTCGCGTATGAAATTATTTTACCTTATCGCATCCAATTGTTGTACAATAACAAGATCCAGGTTCTTTTTCCACGATACTCGAACAATCTATGTCACTGTCAATAAGATTTCTCAAAAGTGATATTACGATCTCGCATTGTTCACAGGCATGCATCACGAGCTTTGCAGCTGAGCTGCACCCAGTCGGTACGATAGAATACAAAATGAATGCTGCACAAGCATTGCACAATATTTACAATGTGAAAAATTAGTCTGACGTATATGGATCGAAGAATATGAAGTTGCAACGAAACGCCAGAATTCTGATTGTCAAATTTTCATCACGTGTCAACGATTTGACAGTTATCACAGGTGATAAGGTACTATAGATAACACCAGCAACGTACATAAAAGAAGACACAGATTGTCGTACGAAATCGAGCTATTCTTAGACTTCTGATCACGATCACTAAGATCGTGCTTCTGATCATTGTTTCACGTTCTTTTGTTACACGAGCATTACGCCAGTAATTAACGATAGTATCGATACACAGTTAAATCTTTTTGCAACGAGTGATAAAGGCAAAATACTTAACGCTCAATGTACTGTTATTTCTTTTGTAGCGAATTTTTGGCTTCAAAAGGATCGTATGATCTCCGAGTCTTGATTTAAAATCTTCTTTACCGACGATCATTTCGACGTGCACCGAATTCATCACGTAAAGCAACAAGGAAGCAACAAGTTCGTGGAGATGTCAATGACGTCACTCATTTGAATTCTGTAGACGATGACTACAATGGTCAAATGCAAAGAGGTTTTAATAACCAACGATTTAATTTAATTTCTTATTTCACGTCTGAATTTAAATTCTCATCCTTCATGCTTGACTTTTATTTAATTTTCATATCTTGATTGTTTCCATGCTCTACGTTTCATCCTTACTCTTACGAAATTGATTCCTGACTAACTGCATCGATGTGCAATTTTTTTGTTATCATGGAATTTGAATTTAGATTCTTATAATGCATGACAGACTCGAATGGCAGGCTTTATAACACGGTCATGAAGGGTTAGGTTTTATCAATTTTGTTATTACATGTCTCTTCTGAATTTATAGCACGCTGAGAAAATAGCATTGTGTAACATGGGTAAAAATTTTTGAACAGAAAAAATAAACACGAACGTGAAACCGGAAGTGATCATAAGAGAATTCGCTGAAATTACGTAAATTAATCGCACGCGAATCCTGAAGGCGGTTTCACACCGCGAGTGACTACGTGAAGCGGCGAACAAGCAGCGTCTAGTAATGAAGATATAAATTTTCGAAACTATCAATGAAAAAATAGTGTATGATAAAAATAATTTTTTTTATAATAAAATATAGTCTACGATAAAAACAATTTTTCAGATTTGGATTTTATTGAACATTTTTTTTGGATATGATGCTATTGATATCCCGCGACGTAAGGTGCTCAAAGCGTCTACCGTACCTGAAGGGTTCAAGAGAGAACAATTGGATTTACCCTACGTTGAAGAAGTAGCTATTCATCGATTAAACATCTTAATTAAATCTTGGATATCATTTCACGTAATTACATGGTTGCCAATCACGAAGTTATTTTACGGATAATATTCAGGTATGCTACTGCCACTTTTATTACCTAAAATATTATTTCATCCTGTTTGAATAAATCAATTATTTTATTAATTTTTTTATTTTTTTTTATAGGTACTTACGTTGGTGAAGCACATCAGAGACCATTTTATCATTTTACCAGCTGTGAGATTTATGGGTCGATTAGCAGTTGCAATAATCATTATCAAAAATCGTCCTTGCCTCCCTGGTAGACGATACCAATCGATCATGTAAGATGCTTCTCCAATTTGATGACACTGTCATCAAATCAATACATATAACATTGTATCATTGTCGATCGATCGATGTCCTGCACTTTTCTCTAGAGGAACGTACGTGATCCGTTAACAGTTCGCCGATATAACAAAATATAAAGATATTAAATGTGAAGGAGACGAGTAAGAGAAAGAAAGTAATAAGTCTGAGTGTATTGGCATTCTCGAATTCCTGTGAAAAACGTGAAATTCACAAATCAATATTAAATCTGACATTCCTGTCTCCACAGTGCCTTACGTACTGTAAGAAAATAATATCCGAGCAGACACAAATTTACAGTACAACCCACAAATTCCAGAAGGAATAGTTCGTTCAAGATATTTTCCACGTGCGATGCAAATCTGACGAAATATCAGAAAAATTGGTGCGTTAAACAAAAATTAAAAGTAAATTCTGCTTTTCTCTCTCTCCGCTCGATAAATCGATTAACCTGAGTAGACGAAGATGTCGTGCAACAACAACAGCCAATCTGTCGTCCAATGTGCTCGAACAATTTTTTTTGCCGTCGATAAGATTTTGCAAGAGTGATATCACGATTTGGCACTGACCACACGTGTGCATTACGAACTTCGTAGCCAAACAGCAGACACCAGTTGTGACGGAGTACATGATAACGGCGCACAAACAATGCAAGAGGTACACCACGTGGTAAAACGGTCCCACATATGCATCGAACAATATGTAATTACCACGGTATGGCAAAATTCTAATCGTCGCGTTATCGCTCGAGAGAGAATTGGATGCAAGCAGAGGTAAGAATATGTTATAAAAAATACCCCCAGCATACATGAAAGTAACACAAACTCCAGTGAACGATCTAGCAATATTTGCACTTCTGAACATGATGACGCGTTCCTCTTTGTTGCTAACTTCACGCCAATCGGCGATAATGAAATCTATACAAGCTTTAAGTTCTCTGCTGCGGATCACAAAGACACAATACTTGACAATAGCCATGGTACAAAAATTGGTGGGTCCAAAAATTTCCAGCTTTGACTTGAGACTCTTTTCAACAGTGAACATCTCGATGCACGACGGAACCACCATAAAGCTCATTATGGAGCAACATAAACCTGAGTAAATGAACGATACGATACTGGATAATTTCGATGATGATCTGATCGGCCAAATTCCAATTGGTTTCAATAACCAGCGATTCAATTTAATAGCGTATTCCACGTTTGACTGGTAATCCTTGTTGTATTCATTCGGCGCGAACTTGTCCAAAGCTTTACGCTCCATCTTTACATCCTCGTAAGCAACTCTTGACTGACTCTGCTTACAGATTTATTTTTACACAGAGGCAGACAGTCTAACCAATTTGGATATAGAGTCTTGCATAATACATAGGATACGTTCGTAGGCTTTGCCTTCCTGTATCAGTAAAGGGTTTGCGCGTTATCGATTTTATGTTTTTCTTATGCATGCTGATATCGTGGGAAAATGCACGGTGCACGATGGACAATACCTTTGAAAGAAAAACTTTAGACATTTGCTTCGATCAAGGGCGAACGTTGCACCGAATGTTAAAATTTATTTTTTCAAGAATTATTATAAGACTGTGTAGATTTCATACGAACTATTCGACGTTGAAACAGCATTAACAATTTTTTAATTGAATTGAACTCATTGAATGGTGACGCTAATTGTTGTTACCATAATCAGCCGATTGGTTCCATGTGTTTGTTTTGACAGATCGAAAACAATAAAGATCTTAGCAAGTCACGCGTGGTTCTGCATGCAATTTACGTTACAAAATATGCATGTGCATGGGTTTGCAATCCTATATATTTTATTTTCTTACATCACAATCATTTTAGTGATTTTAAGGAAAGCCACGTGTGAGTGTCTGGGAGCTGTCAAAAAGTCATATATGTTTTCAACTTGTGGATCGATTATGCTTACGGTAAGCATTTTTATTCTGTTTTTTTTTTTTTTCAATAATAGAATCAAGTTTTCCCATTTATGAAGAAGTCGTTGTCCGAAGTATATTTAAGTAGGCTGCTGAAGTTTTCACAACCTAAAATATTGTAACCCGTGACGGTATACATATGTGTTCATAAATTCTGATTAATTCTGACATTGGAACTTACATTTGAAAAGGAGGTGATTGACAGATGGACCATTTTTCCAGCTGTAAGCATTACCGGTCGATTGCCAATTGCAATGAGCAGTACTAGAGAACGTGCTTGAATTCCTGGAAGGCGATACCAATCGATCATGTAAGACGCTTTTCCAATTTCCTGACACTGCATGATACATAAAGTAATTGATTAAGATCCGTCAATTAATATTTATATTTTTATTTAAAGAAGCGTACGTGATTAGTTAACAACTCGCCAATATAGCAAAATATGAATATATTGAAGGTAACAGATATCAACAGAAGAAAACAAGTAACAAGCTTTAAAGTTTCGGCACTCTCCCATCCCTACAATATAAAATAATTTCATCAAAAGCAAAAATCTCATTAATATTCATTAATTTTATTTTTTTTACCGTTATACAGTAATATCCAAGAAGGCACATATTCAGTGTACAACCCAAAAATTCCACGAGACACATTTCATTTAACAATTCCTCCACTCTTGATATAAATCTGAATAGATACATTGCAAGTTTTATGCATTATAAAAGAAAAAAAAACTTTAAGTGCACCGTATTTTAATAAGATGTTTGATTCAATAAAAAAATAATATTAATTCTTTAACTCTTTGAGCCCCGTCTGAGGTGCTAAATATTCCCAGACCATCCTTAAACAATAATAATAATATTTATAGTACTGAGAGTTTGTCGACTGTGATATTAATTAAAATGAAAGTAATGGGAAAGTTGCGATGTAATATTATAGAATCTCATATGGGGCTCGGAAATGCGATATAAACTGACAGGTGTCATAGGGTTAATATATTGAAAAAACTTTCTTACTCGAGCACGTGTAAGTGTCGCACGATGACAGCTGCCACTCTGCTCTCAAGAGTGACAGAAAAATGGTCTCCACCGTCGACAAGATTTTCCAGAAGATACGTAATAATTTGACACTGTCCACATACGTGCATAATGAACTTCGCAGCCAAACTGCACACACCAGACGACACGGAGCACATAACCACTGCATGCATGACTTGGAGGAAAAAGACTACATAGTAATACGGTGGTACGTGAGCATCGAAGAAAACGAAATTTCCATTGTACGGTAAAACTCTATAAGTCACGTTATCACGTAACAAAGCAACGGTTGCCAACAATGGCACAAGCGTGGCGTAAAACATACCCCCACTGAACATGAAAAGTACACAGACAAGCGTCAATCCTCGAGCAATTCTTGCATGCCGAATCATAATCTCGCGTTCCTTCTTCACACTGACTTCGCACCAATCGCTGATAACAGTGTCGATGCACATTTTTATTTTCTCGCCGCGAGCCAAAAGAAGATAATACTTGACGATGACCATGATGCAAAAACTGTTTGGCCCAAAGGAATTAAGCTTTGCCTGGAGCGTCTTTAAATCGACGAACATTTCGATGCTGGACGGTATCAGTTGAAAGATCAATAAAAAGCAGCAAATTGTCGGGCATATTATTGATAATAATTTTTCGAATTCCGATGACCACAAATTAACGGGCCATATTCCTATTGCTTTTAACAAGAAGCGATTCAACTTGATTGCGTACTCCACGTCGGACTTGTAATTCTTGTTTCTGACTTTCGTCGCGATTCTGTTCAACGAGCTACGTCCCATCTTTACGGCTTTGCGATCGATTGCTGACTGAGGCGACGACTGGGTGCAATTTTTGATTCGCAAAGCTATAGAGTCCACACCTGTTTGATCTTAGCTCCTTTATAATGCATAGGTTCGTGCAGACGGGCTGTAGGCATAAAGGGTTACGTGTTATCGATTTTACGTATGCTGCATTCAAGTTGCTACCTTGTGGGAAAGAAACATATTGCAGGATTGACAATTTTTTGCCAGATAAATATTTAGGTGTTATTGATCTTCTTTACTTCGTCGATTGCTTTTTGTCTTTTAAAATAAAGGTAAGACTATTTCACGTGTCCGTATTGGATTACTTATTTGACTAGTGTAGATTGAGAAACACGAACTGCATGATTCTTCTTTGAGAATTGGCAATATCTTACATCGCTACTTGACGAAGAATATTCAGGTACGCTAGAGATGCTTTTATCACCTGGAATAACAAATTGGAAATTTTATTAGTTAAATTTCTGATTAGAACGTATCATGAAGCAGCTAGAATATTATTATATTGTTTTTCATGCTCACTTGAATGAAACTGTTGTAAGACAAGATCATCATTCTTCCAGCTGTCAGAAGTACTGGACGATTTGAGATGACAATTAATAGAATTAAATTACTGGCGGTTTTCCCTCCTAATCTGTACCATTCTGTCATATAAGCCGCCTGTCCGATTTGCATGCACTGCCGCATAAAAATATATTTTTGCATATTATTCACTGATTAGTGTTACCTGATAGAGGGATCTCTAGTACCTCATTCGTTATAAGCTCTCCGATGTAACAAAACGTGAAGACATTGAACGTTAGTGATATTAATAAAAGAAAA
>JARPRH010000425.1:33871-53967 GCA_031763665.1 Calameuta haemorrhoidalis | reverse complement strand
ATTTTCCAAAAGTGACATAACGATTTCGCACTGTCCACAGGCATGCATCACAAACTTTCCAGCTAGGCTGCAGATACCCGTTGTTATGGAACACAAAACGAAACCACAGAAGCATTGCGCAATATACACAATGTCAAAAACTGGTCTTACGTATGGATCAAACAGAATGTAATTGCAAGGATACGGCAGAAATCTTACAGTCGAGTTATTATCACTTGCCAATGACTTTGTCTTTATCAGAGCCGAAAAAATAGTGTAAAAAGAGCCATCAAAATGCACAAAAATGATACAAATTACAGTCAAGAATCGATCAATCTTTGCACTACGTATCATTATTTCACGTTCTTGCTTTGCCTGAATATTACACCAATCATTGATAATAGTATCAATACATATTTTAAGCTCTTTGCCACGGAAGATAAAGAGACAATATTTTAAAACAACCATAAGAATAAAGCTCGTGGGTCCCACCATCTCTACTCTTGCTTTAAAGTCGTTTTCACTGTCGAACGTGTCTACCAATGACGGAGCCATCATGAAAAACAGTATAAAGTAGCAAATGGGTGGCGATATTACTGATAATTTTCTTTCAAATTTTTTAGATGACGCGTTTAAAGGCCAAATCCCGAGTGGCATTAATAACCACCGATTTAACTTCATCGCGTATTCCACATCCGAATCTGCATTTTCATTCTGAATTTTGTAAACCATCCTTCTTGTCTTATTGTTGATCTTTCACTGAATGTTACTCTAGTCTTTGCACTAGTCTTTACTGGTGATTGTAGCAATAATTTTTTATACATTTCAGAGAGACAGAACTTTGGCGCTTGGAATATAGAATTATCCATAATTTACGCTTTGATGGCATCGTGAGATTCAATGGGGCCAAGACGCAATGTCGACATTCATTTGCATGCATTATGAGTAAATTGCTTTACCGCGAAAGAAACATAGCCAAAAGTGCAGTGCAAGTGATTTCTACAATTTTATGACTATGATATGAGTTGTATTTCGATTGGACGGTTGGATTCAGATTCATATCTTTTACTTGCACGCCAGTAAAAATCAAGGAGAATGCGATTGACATAGGAACTGCTTACTGAATGCTGTGCTTTTACTTACATTTGATACCGACTGTCGAGACTGCAGTTCAATCACATTTATGCTGTGACTGTTCTAAGGATATTCAGGTAGGCCACTGCAACTTTTATTAACTAACGAACGGTTCAAAACGAAGCGGCCCCCCTTTTGGCCTCACGGCTCAAGGATCGCCGAAGAGCTCCGAGTTCACCCGATCGTCCTTTCCTCGGTCCGGTCTTCGCTTCCGATTCCTCTCTTGCCACACGGTTCGTAAGATAAGATGCCTTTCCAATCTGATTACACTCTGTCACTGTTCTTGGATCTCCCTACATATTAATTAGTGAAAGCGTACATTATGCATTAACATTTAACGGAAATAGTAAAATATTAAAATATTAAGGGGTAACATCATTCTAGCGGCTGAAAAAAGGTCTGACTTTGACGATTTCTCTTGGAAGTATAATAAATGCAATGGGTTTATTCAGCATATATTTAAGTGCGGAAAACAATTTTTTTATTACGAGCATTTAAATTCTTGACATTTTTGTTTACCTTTAATCTGCGATATCTGCACCGTACATTTGGCCATCGAAATTGATGCTCGTCTCTTCCTATTGGTGATCTTTCAGTAACCTTGAGCATCTTCTGCACTTTAGGTAACGGGACTACTTATTATCCCAAAAGGTATAAGCACTATAAAAGCGATGAATCAGAGCGCAAAGCCTAAGAAGATTGACCATGCTCAGCGAGCGGTCCTGGGTGCTGCAGAAAAATCGATGGCAGAGACTTTAAAAAATTTTTTTTACTATAGAAGAAAGTGCATATTGTTTTTATGGTATTAAAAGCATTGTTTAAGCTAAGAAAAGGATTTTTTCAAAATCCTAGAGTGGTGTTACCCTTTATAGCTCACAGACGCCAAGAGAAAAAAAACCGACCCTTGACGCACTTTTTGTCCATTCCTGTAATAAAGTTATTTATCCAAAGTATCACAGCAGTATTCATAACCATATATTACATTGTTTACTGTAGTAAATTATTATATTTATTGCCATCGGAAGTTACTTATGACTCGACCTAATAATACCCAAGTAGACAAATATTCATAGCACAACCGGCGAATTCCACAAAACATATTTAATTTGAAAAATCTTTCACGTTGTGCCAAATCTGAATAAAAACTTTAATTATGATTAATTATAAATTAAATATTCGTGCACGATGATTAATCAAAAGTATTTTCATAATTCTACACATTCAAAAATAGTGTATCTTGCGTATGAAATTATTTTACCTTATCACATCCAAATGTTGTACAATAACGAGATCCAGTTTTTTCTTCCACAATACTCGAACAATCTATATCACTATCAATAAGATTTCTCAAAAGTGATATTACCATCTCGCATTGTTCACAGGCATGCATCACGAACTTTGCAGCTAAGCTGTACGCACTCGTTACGACAGAATACAAAATGAATGCTTCACAAGCATTGCACAATATTCACAATGTGAATAACTAGTCTGACGTATATGGATCGAAGAGTATGAAGTTGCAACAAAACGTGAGAATTCTGATTGTCAAATGTCATCACGTGTCAATGATTTGACAGTTATCACACATGATAAGGTACTATAGACAACACCAGCAACGTAGATATATAAAAAAGACACGAATTATCGTAAAAAATCGAGCTATTCTTCAGCTATTGTGGGAAAATGCACGGTGCATGATGGACAATACCTTTAAAAGAAAAACTTTAGACATTTGCTTTGATCAAAGGTGAACATTGCGCCGAATGTATTATTAAAAGAGAGCACCAAGGGGACAGAAAATTCGTATTACATTTTATTTGTTCAAGAGTTATTATACGATTGTGTAGATTTCATACAAACTATTCAATCGTTGAACCAGCATTACTAATATTGGATAATTTCCCATCACTGATCCTCATTGAATGGTGACGCTAATTATTGTTATCATAATCGTTTATTTGACAGATCGAAAACAATAAAGACCTTAGCAAGTCACACGTGGTTTCGTTATAAAATATGCATGTGCATGGGTTTGCACTCACATGTATATTATCTTCTTACATCGCAATCATTTTAGTGATTTTAAGGAAAGTCACGTGGGAGTTGCTAAGAATTGCATTGTCTAGGAACTGTCAAAAAGGCATATTATTCAACTTGTGGATCGATTATACTTACGGTAACTACTGTTATTCTGTTTTTTTTTTTTGAAATAACAGGATCAAGTTTTCTCATTTATGAAGAAGCCGTTGTGCGAAGTATATTCAAGTAGGCGACTGAAGTTTTCACAACCTAAAATATTGCAATGCGGGATGGTATATGTGTTCATAAATTGTTATTAATTCTAACGTTGGAACTTACATTTGAAAAGGAGGCGATTGACAGATGGACCATTTTTCCAGCTGTAAGTTTTGCCGGCCGATTACCGACTGTAATGAGCAGTACTAGAAAACGTGCTTGAATACCTGGGATGCGATACCAATCGATCATGTAAGACGCTTTTCCAATTTCCTCACACTGCATGATGCATAGAATAATTTATTAAAACTCATTAATTACTATTTTTATTTTTATTTAAAGAAGCGTACGTGATTAGTTAATAATTCGCCAATATAGCAAAATATGAATATATTGAAGGTAACAGATATCAACAGAAGAATAAAAGTAATAAGCCTTAAAGTGTTGGCACTTTCCCATTCCTACAATATAAAATAATTTTATCAAAAGTAAAAATCTCATTAATATTAACCAATTTTATTTTTTACCGTTATACAGTAATATCCAAGAAGGCACATACACAGTGTACAACCCGAAAATTCCACGAGACACATTTCATTTAACAGTTCCTCCACTCTTGATATAAATCTGGATAGATATATTGCAAGTTTTATCAATTATAAAAAAAACTTTCTGTGCACCGCAATTTAATAAGATATGCCGTTTAATAAACAAATAATATTAATTCTTTAACTCTTTAAGCCCCATCTGAGATGCAAAATATTCCCAGACCATCTTTAAACGGTCGTACGTCTGATTGCATACTAGAGTGTTGGCACATATAATGTATACATTAATTTGAAATAGTTATATTTATAGTTCTGATTATAGTTGGGATGCAATAGAATCTCACATGGGGTTCTGAAATGCGATGTAAACTGATAGGTGTCATAGGGTTAATTTATTGAAAAAGCTTTCTTACTTGAGCATACGTAAGTGTCGCACGATGACAGCTGCCACTCTGCCCTCAAGAGTGGCAGAAAAATTATCTCCACCATCGACAAGATTTTCCAGAAGATACATAATAATTTGACACTGTCCACATATGTGCATAATGAATTTTACAGCCAAACTGCATACTCCAGACGACACAGAGCACATAACCACTGAATGCATGACTTGCAGGAAAAACACTACATAGTAATACGGTGGTATGTAAGCATCAAAGAAAATGAAATTTCCATTAAATGGTAAAATTTTATAAGTTACGTTATCACGTAACAAACCAATAGTTGCCAACAATGGCACAAATGTGGCGTAAAAAATACCCCCACTAAACATGAAAATTGCACAGACAATCGTCAATCCCCGAGCAATTCTTGCATGCTGAATCATAATATCGCGTTCGTTTTTCACATTGACTTCGCACCAATCATTAACAACAGTGTCGATGCACGTTTTGATTTTCTCGCCACGAATCAAAAGGAGGTAGTATTGAATGAGAACCATGATGCAAAAATTGTTTGGCCCAATGCAATTAAGTTTTTCCTCCAGCGTGTTTAAATCGACGAACAGTTCAACGAAGGACGGTATCAGTTGAAAGATCAATAAAAAGCAGCAAATTATCGGGGATATTATTGATACTAATTTTTCGAATTCCGATGACGACGAATTAACGGGCCATATCCCTATTGCTTTTAACAACAAGCGGTTCAATTTAAAGGCGTATTCCACGTCGGACTTGTAATTCTTATTTCTGACTTTTATCACGCTTCTATTCAATGAGCTACGTCGCATCTTTACAGCTTTGCTATCGATTGCTGACTGACGAGACGACTGAGTGCAATTCGAATTCGCAAGGGTATAGAGTCCACACCTGTTTGATTTTAGCTCCTTTATAATGCATAGGTTCGTGTTGACGGGCTGTAGGCATAAAGGGTTACACATTATCGATTTTACGTACTTTGTATTCAAATTGCTACGTTGTGGGAAAGAAATATATTGCAGAGTTGACAATTTTTTACCAGATAAATATTTAGGTATTATTGATCTCCTGCACTTCATGAATTGCTTTTTGTCCTTTAAAATAAAAATAACACTATTTCACGTGTCCCTATTGGATTACTTAGTTGACTAGTGTAGACTGAGAAACATAAACTGCATGCTTTTCATTTGAAAATTCGCAATATCTTATATCTGAGGTTTTAGGTTTTCGCGGCAAATATTATCATTAACACTCATGGTTTCCGGATGGAAATTTTTTAATTGATCAGCTGATCAACTGAATAACTTAGATCGGCTGAAGCACTGATCCGCATGAGCAATTCACAGGTATATTAAGACTTCCCAACAATAGGGAGCTTCAGTATCGGAGCCTCCTAGCCCTGATGATGCAGACTGTAACGTTTGCGAAACGTTGGCAAAAAGCTGAACACAGACGCGGCTTCCATCCGTAAACCATGAGTATTAATAATATCTTACATCGTTACTTCACGAAGGATATTCAGGTACGCTAAAGATGCTTTTATCTTCTGGAATAACAAATCGCAACTGTTATTAGTTAAATTTCTGATTGAAACGTATCATGGAGTAGCTAGAATATTATTATATTGTTTTTCATGCCCATTTGAATAAAACTTTTGTAAGACAAGTTTATCATTCTTCCAGCTGTGAGAAGTACTTGACTGGACGATTTGAGATGATAATTAATACAATTAAATTACTCGCGTTTTTCCTTCTTAATCTGTACCATTCTGTCATATAAGCCGCCTGTCCGATTCGCATGCACTGTTGCACAAACAGTACATAATTACGTAAATTAACCTCACACAAACCCTCAAGGCGGTTTCACGCCGCGAGTGACTACACGAAGCGACGCACACGCAGCGTCTAGTAATAAAGCCACATGCTGATATAATTTTTCAAATGTCATAACTTCTAATATATTAATGAAAATATAGTCTATGATAAAAACAATTTTTCAGATTTAGATTATATTGATTATTTTTTTTATAGATATGGTGCTATTAATATTTTGCGTCGTGACGTGCTCAACGCGTCTATCGTACCTGAAGGGTTCAAGAGAGAACAATTGGATTTGCCCTACGTTGAAGAAGTCACTGTGCTATTTTTTGGTTAAATTTTTTAATTAAATCTTAGATATCTTTTCACGTAATTACATGATCGCCAATCACGGAGTTATTTTACGGATAATATTCAGGTATGCTACTGCCATTTTTATTACCTAAAATATTATTTAATCCTGTTTGAAATAATCAATTATTTTATTAATTCGGTACTTTTTTATAGGTACTTACGTTGGTGAAGCACGTCAGAGACCATTTTATCATTTTACCAGCTGTCAGATTTATGGGTCGATTAGCAGTTGCAATTATCATTATCAAAAATCGTCCTTGCCTCCCTGGTAGACGATACCAATCGATCATGTAAGATGCTTCTCCAATTTGATGACACTGTATCATACACATAATATTGCATCATTGTCCATCAATTGATGTTCTGCACTTTTCTCTAGTGGAACGTACGTGATCCGTTAACAGTTCGCCGACGTAACAAAATATGAAAATATTAAATGTGAAGGAGACGAGTAAGAGAAAGAAAGTAATAAGTCTGAGTGTATTGGCATTCTCAAATTCCTGTGAAAAACATAATTTTATAAATCAATACTAAATCAAATATTCTTTCTACACAGTTCTTACGTACTGTAAGAAAATAATATCCCAGGAGACACAAATTGACAGTACAACCCACAAATTCCAGAAGGCATAGTTCATTCAAGATATTTTCCACGTGCGATGCAAATCTGATGAAATATCAGAAAATTGGTGCGTTACACAAAAATAAAACTAAATTCTGCTTTTCTCTCTCTGCTTGATAAATCAGTTAACCTGAGTACCCGGAGATGTCGTACAACAACAACAGCCAATCTGCCATCCAACGTACTTGAACAATTTCGATTGTCGTCAATAAGATTTTGCAAGAGTGATATCACGATTTGGCACTGGCCACACGTGTGCATTACAAATTTTGTAGCCAAACAGCACACACCAGTCGTGACAGAGTACATGATTATGGCACACAAACAATGCATGAGGTATACCACGTGGTAAAACGGTCCCACATACGCATCAAACAATATGTAATTACCACGGTATGGCAAAATTCTAATCGTCACGTTATCACTTGAGAGAGAATTGGATGCAAGCAGAGGTAAGAATATGTTATAAAATATACCGCCAGCATACATGAAAGTAACACAAACTCCTGTCAACGACCTAGCAATATTTGCATTTCTGAACATAATGAGGCGTTCCTCTTTGTTACTAACTTCACGCCAATCGGCAATAATAAAATCTATACAAACTTTAAGTTTTCTGCTCCGGATCACAAAGGCACAATACTTTATAATAGCCATGGTACAAAAATGAGTAGGTCCAAAAATTTCCAGCTTTGACTTAAGATTCTTTTCAACAGTGAACATCTGGATGCACGACGGAACCACCATAAAAATCATTATAAAGCAACATAAACCCGAGTAAATGAATGATATGATATTGGACAATTTCGATGATGGCCTGATGGGCCAAATTCCAATCGGCTTTAGTAACCAACGATTCAATTTAATGGCGTATTCCACGTTTGACTGGTAATCTTTATTGTATTCATTTAGTGCGATCTTATCCAAAGTTTTACGTTCCATCTTTTCATCCTCGTAGGCAACTCTTGACTGACTGTGCTTATAGATTTATTTTTACATAGAGGCAGACAGTCCAACCAATTTGGATATAGAGTCTTGCATAATACATAGGACACGTTCATAGGCTTTACCTTGCTGTGCCAGTAAAGGGTTGCGCGTTATCGATTTCATGTTTTTCTTATACTTGCTAATATCGTGGGAAATGCATGGTGCACGATGGACAATACCTTTAAGAGAAAAACTTTAGACATTTGCTTTGATCAAATGTGAACATTGCACCGAATATATTATTAAAAGAGAGCACCAAGGGGACAGAAAATTCGTGTTAAACTTTATTTGTTCACAAATTACTATAAGATTGTGTAGATTTCGTACGAACTATTCAATCGTTGAGCGAGCATTACCAATCTTTAATAATTTCCCATAATAAGTTTATAAGTTCAATGTGTTTCTTTGACAGGTCGGAAAGAATAAAGAGTTTAGCAAGTCACACGTAGTTCTGCATACAATTTTCGTTACAAAATATACATGTGTATGGGTTTGCACTCATATATATTTTATTTTCTTACATCACAATTATTTTAGTGCCACGTGTGATTTGCTAAGAATATTTAACTCGTGGGTCGATTATAAGATTACTACTGGTTATAATTCTGTTTTTTTTTTTTTTTATTGAAATAACAGAATCAAATTTTCCCATTCACTTGGAAGTCGTTGTTCGAAGCATATTTAAGTAGGCTACTGAAGTTTTCACAACCTAAAATATTTTAATGCACGACGGTATATGTGCTCATAAATTGTTATTAATAATTCTAACGTTGGAACTTACATTTGAAAAGGAGGCGACTGACAGATGGACCATTTTTCCAGCTATAAGTTTTGCCGGTCGATTAGCGATTGCAATAAGCAGTACAAGAAAACGTGCTTGAATTCCCGGGAGGCGATACCAATCGATCATGTAAGACGCTTTTCCAATTCCCTGATAATTGATTAAGAACCGTTAATTAATATTTATATGTCTATTTTGAGAAACGTATGTGATTCGTTAATAATTCACGAATATAGCAAAATATTAATATATTGAAGGTGAAAGATATCAATAAAAGAAAAAAAGTAATAAGCTTTAAAGTGTTGGCACTTTCCCATCCCTACAATATAAAATAATTTTATCAAAAGCAAAAATCTCATTAATATTCAGTAATTTTATGTTTTACCGTTATACAGTAATATCCAAGAAGGCACATATTCAGTGTACAACCCAAAAATTTCACGAGACACATTTCATTTAACAATTCCTCCACTCATGACATAAGTCTGGATAGATATATTGCAAGTTTTATCCATTATAAAAAAACTTTCTGCGCACCACATTTTCATAAGATATTTGATTTAATAAAAAAATAGTATTAATTCATTAACTCGTTGTCCCCCATCTAAGGTGCAAGATATTCAAAGACGATCTTTAAACGGTCGTATGTCTGAGAGAACAATAGAGTGTTGAGACACACACACACACACATATATATACATATAAACTTGAAATAATGTCTACATTAATTTGAACGAATTATATTCACAGTTCTGAGAGTTTGGAGTTTATGATATTAATTAAAATGAAAATTATAGGAAATTTGGGGTGCAATACAACCACACATGGGATTCCAAAATGTGATATAAACTGATAGGTGTCATAGAGTTAATTTATTGAAAAAGCTTTCTTACTTGAGCATACGTAAGTGTCGCACAATGACAGCTGCCACTCTGCCCTCAAGAGTGGCACAAAAATCGTCTCCACCATCGACAAGATTTTCCAGAAGATACATAATAATTTGACACTATCCACATATGTGCAAAATGAACTTTGCAGCCAAACTGCATGTTCCAGACGCTACAGCGTACATAATCCCTCCATACATGATTTGCAGGAAAAATACTACATAGTAATACGGTGGTACGTGAGCATCAAAGAAAATGAAATTTCCATTATATGGTAAAATTCTATAAGTCACGTTATCACGTAACAGAGCAGCGGTTGTCAATAATGGGACAAATATGCCGTGAAAGATACCAGAACTAAACATGAAAATTGCACAGACAATCGTCAATCCCCGAGCAATTCTTGCATGCCGAATCATAATATCGCGTTCCTTTTTCACATTGACTTCGCACCAATCATTAACAACAGTGTCGATGCACGTTTTTATTTTCTCGCCACGAAGCAAAAGAAGGTAGTATTTGATAATGATCATAATGCAAAAACTGTTTGGCCCCACGAAATCGAGGTTTGCCTGCACTGTATTTAAATCGACGAACAGATCGATGATGAATGGAATCACTCGCAAGATAAATAAAAATCAGCAAATTATCGGGGATATTATTGATACTAATTTTTCGAATTCCGATGACGACGAATTAACGGGCCATATCCCTATTGCTTTTAACAACAAGCGGTTCAATTTAAAGGCGTATTCCACGTCGGACTTGTAATTCTTATTTCTGACTTTTATCACGCTTCTATTCAATGAGCTACGTCGCATCTTTACAGCTTTGCTATCGATTGCTGACTGACGAGACGACTGAGTGCAATTTGAATTCGCAAAGGTATAGAGTCCACACCTGTTTGATCTTAGCTCCTTTATAAAGCATAGGTTCGTGCCGACGGGCTGTAGGCATAAAGGGTTACACGTTATCGATTTTATGTATTTTGCATTCAAATTGCTATGTTGTGGAAAAGAAACATATTGCACAGTTGACAATTTTTTACCAGATAGATATTTAGGTATTATTCATCTCCTGCACTTCGTGAATTGCTTTTTGTCTTTTAAAATAAAAATTACACTATTTCACGTGTCCGTATTGGATTACTTAGTTGACTAGTGTAGACTGAGAAACAGGAACTGCATGCTTTTCCTTTGAAAATTTGCGATATCTTACATTGTTACTTCACGAAGGATATTCAGGTACGCTAAAGATGCTTTTATCACCTGGAATGACAAATCGCAAATGCTATTAGTTAAATTTCTTATTGAAACGTATCATGGAGTAGCTAGAATATTATTATATTGTTTTCTATGCTCACTTGAATAAAACTGTTGTAAGACAAGATCATCATTCTTCCAGCTGTCAGAAGTACTGGACGATTTGAGATGATAATTAATACAATTAAATTACTGGCGTTTTTTCCTCCTAATTTGTACCATTCTGTCATATAAGCCGCCTCTCCGATTCGCATGCACTGTGGCATAAAACACATATTTTTGCATTCCCTGATTAATCTTACCTAATAGAGGCATCTCTATGTACCTGATTCGTTATAAGCTCTCCGATGTAACAAAACGTGAAGACATTGAACGTTAGTGATATTAATAAAAGAAAATACGTAATTAGGCCAACTGGCTCGCTGTCTGTCAGATCCTATGATACAAAATATACAAGAAAATTTTATTGACTTTCATTGTAGCTTAAAGGTCCTGCTATTGTCATACCGTCATACAATAGTATCCAAGAAAGCACAAAATTAATGTACAACCAACCACCTCTACAAGAAAAATCTCATTAAAAATATTTTCCATTGCAGATATCAGCCTGCAAATGAAATCCGGAAACGTCCAATGAAAAGAAGCCGCACAAATTCTACATATAAAGTTGTTATTACTGTGAAAATTCTCACCTGAGAATCCGCAAGTGACGTACAACAACATTGGTCAGTCTTTGGTGTAAAGTTGATGATTTCTCTCTGTCGCCATCAACGAAGTCTTCCAGAAGTCTCAACAAAACTTGACACTGACCATGAACGTGCATTGCGAATACGACAGCCAAGCTGCAGACTCCGGATGTCGTTGAATACATGACAACGTCACTCAAGGTATGAACAAGAAATACAATCTCGTACATAGGAGTAGTTTGTGGATCGTAAGTAAAGAAATAGAAAGGGTGGAGCACCCTTATCGTAACGTTATCACTCGATAAAGATTTGGATGCTGTCAGTGGCAGAATGGCTGTATAAAAAACACCACCGCCGTACATGAAGAGTGCAGAAGCAGCAGTGAATAACCGAGCGATCCTTGCACTTTCGATCATGATTTCACGATCCTCAACCGTATTAACGTTGCGCCAGTCTGTGACAACATGATCGACGCATATTTTTATATTATCAGCACGAAAGACGAAGACGAAATATTTCACGATAACCATTGTGCAGTAACTCAGAGGTCCGACCATTTTTAATTTCACGGTGCGATCCGTTTTCGCAAAGATCGTGTGCAGTCTGGTTGGAATTATTAAAAATGCCAGGAAGACCCAGCAACATGTTCGTATAAATTTAAATTGGATTTTCTTGAGTGTCGATGTATGTGACGGCAGTGGCCATATTGAAATTGGGTTCAACAGCCAGCGATTCAATTTTAAGGCATACTCTGTGTCGCTCTTGTAATTCCTATTCAGTTCCGTTTCTACTTTGTCTTCTGGGCTTAAAATCCTTTTGCACGATTCTATTTCCACCATTGTTGTTTCGCGGCTGAATCTTAACTGGAGATCAAATGGTTATAGATTATGGGAGTTGGATGAGCAATTCCGACCTGGCCATGCGCATTGGACATTGTTCATATTTTATGATTGTCTATTCCGTAATCTACAGAGGGTTACGGACTTGCATAGAATAATAAATTTCATCGTTCGCTGCATAGGGGATGATGCGTTTGTCCAATCGATCAAATTAAATATTTGTAAGTTCATAGGGTTAGTTTCACAGGGTTAATGCATTTGATGCCTCTACCATTTCTTGTCTATTTTTACATTAAACAGACAGCAAGCGTACTTTTGACATTAGATAAGTATGTGTATCTGCCGTACAGCATTTATATTCCTATTGGCTCTGTTGAACTTCTTTTGTTGATTTTAGGTTCATGTTATTTATTGTGCTACTGCATAATTGTTAATCAAGCGTTTTCTTTCAAATCAATCACAATGAGGTTCATGTGACAATTCCAAATTTACACGTCCAATGAGAAATGATTTACAGTAATGGAAAATAAATTTATTAGAAATGAAATAAAGCACTAGATCGCAGTAAGTATTGATGTCCACCATTTCAGTATATTCACAATTTCGAAATGCGGCTGTCCTGGTACCAATACTAGGGAAAATCATCATTTAACATTTTACCATTAGTTATCACAAAATATATCCCCTTTAAGGTGCTCGATCTACAATAATGACACTAAATCTTTTTTAATTCTATATAATTTAATTTTAGTTCAGCACCATATTCTCCATTCAGTTTTCAATTAGATAGGAACTGCGAGAATATTAACAGTTTCTGTTAACAGTTTGTGATTGGCACACTGATTCGTTCTAAGCGTATTTCAAATGTCTACGTTCCTCAAAATATTAATGTAAATTAACACAATATCGTATATTCTGCGAAAAAAACATGTAGCGGCGTTGATAATCTTTTACAGATACATATTTAGACATTTATTAATTTTTTAATCTATGTGGGTTTCTCTTAATTATTGAGCTATTCTTTCTCTCTATCTCTCTATACACAGGGTATATCACGAAAAGTTCAAACCTCGATTATTTCCATTTTCATTGATGATACGGGAAAAAGTTTCAGACAAAAGTTGTATGGTTTCAAGGGGGTCGATTTTTTATCCAAATGGCTGTTTTTTTACATTTTTTTTGATTTTGGGATACAGCAAGCTACATGCTTTTTTTTATTAATGGAACATCGTTTTCCTTTAGTATATGAAAATGTTACTCGTTTTTTTCTTAGTATCTTAAAACCTTGCAGACTAAAATCCATCCAACCATTTCTAAGTTATTAAGAAGTTGATCATTCTTTTTCAGAGAAATGTTAAGGTATTATTGATCTCCTGTACTTCGTGGATTACTTTTTTCTTTCAAAATAAAAATTACACTATTTCATGTGTCCATATTGGATTACCTAGGTGAATAGTGTAGACTGCGAAACATGAACTGAGTACTTTTCCTTTGAAAATTCGCAATACTCTACATCGTTACTTTACGAAGAATATTGAGATACGCTAAAGATGCTCTTATCACCTGGAATGTCGAATCGTTAATTTTATTATTTAAATTTTTGATTGAAACATAATCGTGGAGTAACCAAAATGTATTAACATTATATCATAGAAAATCAGAATATCATAACATTGTTTTTCATGCTTACTTGAATAAAACTGTTGTAAGACAAGTTTATCATTCTTCCAGCTGTCAGAAGTACTGGACGATTTGAGATAATAATTAATATAATTAAATTACTGGCGTCTTTTCCTCCTAATCTGTACCATTCTGTCATATAAGCCGCATGTCCGATTCGCATGCACTGTCGCATAAAACATATATTTTCGCATATTATTCCCTCATTAATCTTACCTAATAGAGGGATCTCTATGTACCTGATTCGTTATAAGCTCTCCGATGTAACAAAATGTGAAGACATTGAACGTTACTGATATTAATAAAAGAAAATACGTAATTAGGCCAACTGGCTCGCTGTCTGTCAGATCCTATGATACAAAATATACAAGAAAATTTTATTGACTTTCATTGTAGCTTAAAGGTCCTGCTATTGTCATACCGTCATACAATAGTATCCAAGGAAGCACAAAATTAATGTACAACCAACCACCTCTACAAGAAAAATCTCATTAAAAACGCTTTCCATTGCAGATATCAGCCTGCAAATGAAATGCGGAAACATTCAATGAAAGAAATTCAATGAAATTCAAAATAAGCCGCACTAATTGTACATACAAAGGTGTTATTACTGTGAAAATTCTCACCTGAGAATCCGCAAGTGGCGCACAACAACATTGGTCAGTCTCTGGTGTAAAGTTGATGATTTTTCTGTGTCGCCGTCAACGAAGTCTTCCAGAAGTCTCATCAGAACTTGACATTGACCATAAACATGCATTGCGAATACGACAGCCAAGCTGCAGACTCCGGATGTCGTAGAATACATGACAATGTCGCACAAGACGTGAGCAAGAAATATGAGTTCATACGTAGGACTGATCTGTGGATCGAAGATAAAGAAGTAACAGGGGTACGGGAGCACCCTTATCGTAACGTTATCACTGGATAAAGATTTGGATGCTGTCAGGGGCAGAATCATCGTATAAGAAATACCACCGCCGTACATGAAGAGTGCAGAAGCAGCAGTGAATAACCGAGCAATCCTTGCACTTTCAATCATGATCTCACGATCCTCAGCCGTATTAACGTTGCGCCAGTCTGTGACAATATGATCGATACACATTTTTATATTATCAGCACGAACGACGAAGACGAAATATTTCACGATAACCATTGTGCAGAAACTGAGAGGTCCGATCATTTTCAACTTCACGCGGCGATCCGTTTGTACGAGGATCGTATGCAGACTTGTTGGAATTATTAAAAACGCCAGGAAAACCCAGCAACATGTTCGTATTAATTTGAATTGTATTTTCTTGAGTGTTGATGTATGTGTCGGCAGTGGCCATATTGAGATTGGGTTCAACAGCCAGCGATTCAATTTTAAGGCATATTCTGTGTCGCTCTTGTAATTCTTATTCAGTTCCGTCTCTACTTTGTCTTCTGTGCTTAAAATCCTTTTGCACGATTCTGTTTCCAACATTGTTGTTTCGCGGCTGAATCTTAACTGGAGATCAAATGGTTATGGATTATGGGAGTTGGATGAGCAATTCCGACCTGGCCATGCGCATTGGAAGTTGTTCATTTTTTATGATTGTCTATTCCGTAATCTACAGAGGGTTACGGGCTTGCATAGAATAATAAATTTCATCGTTCGCTGAATATGGGATGATGCGTTTGTCCAATCGATCGAATTAAATATTTGTAAGTTGATAGGGTTACCTTCATAGGGTTAATGCATTTGATGCCTCTACCATTTCTTTTCTATTTTTACATTCAACAGACAGCAGGTGTACTTTTGACATGAGACAAGTATGTGTATCTGCCACGCAGCATTTATGTTCCTATTGGCTTTGTTAAACATCTTAAACGATTGTTCAAGTAATTATTAATAATATTAAAACTCTTTTGTTGATTTTAGGTTCATGTTATTTATTGTACTACTGCATAATTGTTAATTAAACGTTTTCTTTCAGATCAATCATAATAAGATTCATATGACAATTTCAAATTTACACGTCAAATGAGAAATGATCTACAGTAATGGAAAATAAATATGTTAAAAATTCAATAAAGCGCTAGACCGCAGTAAGTATTGATGTTCACCATTTCAATATTCACAATTTCGAAATGCGGCTGTCCTGGTACCAGTACTAGGGAAAATCATTATTTATCATTGGACCATTAATTATCCCAAAATATACCCGCTTTAAGGTGATCGATCTACAATAATGAGACTAAATCTTTTTAAATTCTATATAATTTTATTTTATTTAAGTACCATGTTTTCCATGCACTTTTCAATTAGATAGGAACTGCGAGAACATTAACAATTTCCGTTGAAAATTTCCGTTTGACAATATAAGTTAATGCAATATTGCGTATAAGTAAGTAAATATATATAGCAGCAATACCGCTAGAGAGCAGAGCTCGCTACGACCAACGCTCATGCGTCAGTAACGGTTTAGAACGCGAAGAGTACAGATTGTAATCCCTCGCTACTATAAATATTCAGTCCAGTAAATGTCGTATTGGTATTCTATCAACAAACCGACCCCCAAAATCAAGTGAATATAAAAAAAAGTCATTTGGATGGAAAATCGACCCTTTCAAAACCATCAAAATTTTATCTGAAACTTTTTTCCGCATCTTGATTAATAACATAAATAATCCAGGTGTGCATCTTCGTTGAGGCATACTGTGCATACAAGTTTACATGTTCGCCGTGCATCAATTAATTCGTTGGTATTATTCGAAAAACAGTTTAATTTACAAAAACAACATTTATTCCGTTTGATGTGACAATTAGTATTTATGGTATAAGTATAATTGGTATAAGCAGGTTACCATACTTTATGACTGCTTGAACTATGCAGGAGGCATTCAAATGTTGTATCACGCACATCAGCGTATATTGAATTAAATAGCATCCATCGCTCTGTAATAATTTGTCATTGATACTTGTATGTACCATTATGGCATCAAATTTGGGTCACTTGAGAATTTTCCTATTTGTAGAAGTTTCTTTGACTCAATTAGATTTCACAGAAGTATAGAGCCCTCACCCGTTTGATCCAGGTCTTCTTTATAATGCTAAGGCCTATGGTGATGCGTTGTAGGCATAAAGAGTTACACGTTATCGATTTTATGTATGTTGCATTCAAGTTGCTGCGTTGCGGAAAAGAAACATATTGCAGAGTTGACAATTCTTTCTCAGACAAATGTTTAGGTATCATTGACCTCCTGTACTTCGTTTTTTTCTTTTAAAGTAAAAATTACATTATTCCACATATCCGTATTGGATTACTTAGTTGACTAGTGTGGATTAAGAAACACGAACTACATTGTTTTTCTTTGAATACTCGAAATACCTTACATTGTTACTTTACGAAGAATATTGAGATACGCTACAGATGCCTTTATCACCTAGAATATCGAATCGCTAATGTTATTATTTAAATTTTTGATTGAAACGTAATCGTGAAGTAATCAGAATATATTAACATTATAACATAGAAAAGCAGAATATCATAACATTAATACTCATGGTTTCCGGATGCAAACCGCGTCTGTGTTCAGCTTCGTGCCGACGTTTCCCAAACGTTTCAGTCTGCATCATCACGGCTAGGCGGCTCCCATACGGAAGCTCCCTGTTGTCAGCAAGTCTTTATATACGTATGATTGTTCATGCGGATCACTGCTTCAGCCGATCACAAGTTGATCAGCTGATCAACTAAACAACTTGTGATCGGCACGAGCAATCCCAGTTATATTAAGCCTTCCTGACATCTGGGAACTTCCGTATGGGAGCAGCCTAGCCGCGATGATGCAGACTGAAACGTTTGGGAAACGTCGGCACGAAGCCGAACATAGAGAATTACCGGAGTAGTAACACGGAAACCATGAGTATTAATGATAATATTGGCCGCGAAAGCCTAAAATCTAATATCAACTTTGTTTTTCATGCTTACTTGAAAGAAACTGTTGTAAGACAAGTTTATCATTCTTCCAGCTGTCAGAAGTACTGGACGATTTGAGATGATGATTAATATAATTAAATTACTGGCGTTTTTTCCTCCTAATTTGTACCAGTCTGTCATATAAGCCGCCTGTCCGATTCGCATGCACTGTCGTATAAAATATATATTTTTGTATATTATTCCCTGATTATCTTACCTAATAGAGGCATCTCTATGTACCTGATTCGTTATAAGCTCTCCGATGTAACAAAACGTGAAGACATTGAACGTTAGTGATATTAATAAAAGAAAATACGAAATTAGGCCAACTGTCTCGCTGTCTGTCAGATCCTGTGATGCAAAATATACAAGAAAAATTTATTGAGTTTCATTGTAGCTTAAAGATCCTGCTATTGTCATACCGTCATGCAATAGTATCCAAGAAAGCACAAAATTAATGTACAACCAACCACCTCTACAAGAAAAATCTCATTAAAAATATTTTCCATTGCAGATATCAGCCTGCAAATGAAATCCGGAAATATCCAATGAAAAGAAACCACACTAATTGTACATATGAGTCATTCCATATAAAAACACCAAAGTTTAAAAATAATATTTTTTTATTTAGCTTAATTTTTCAAAAGTATCAAAGACGCTTGCCTTTAAACTTTTAGTCCTTAATTTTCAAAAGTTCTTAAGAAATCAATTTCTGAAAATTTCAAAAACATAATGGTATGGCAAGTTTAAAAAATTCGTAACTCCTGATCAATTCATCATAATCTAAAAATTATGGGGCTCTTTTTTTCATCTTGAAACGTAGTTCTCGAAAAAAAAAAAAAATATGAGAAGGTCAATTATTTTATTATTTCAATTCTAAACTCAAATTTTGAGTTTTTTTAAAGAGCGACATTTTTTATTTGTTTCTAAAAAATATATGTTACACTACACTATAAAACAAATTTGTTAAGCTCTCATTCAAGATGGCATTCAAATATCTTCGACTTTCTCACCCACTTTTTCTTATTCAAAACGCGGACTTTAAAAAAGAATTATTAATAATATGATTTTAATTTTGAAAATAAAAAAATATGATTTCTGAAATTTGGTGATTTCATATGGAATGACCCATATAAAATTGTTATTACTGTGAAATTTCTCACCTGAGAATCCGCAAGTGACATACAACAACATTGGTCAGTCTTTGGTGTAAAGTTGATGACTTTTCTCTGTCGCCGTCAACGAAGTCTTCCAGAAGTCTCATCAGAACTTGACACTGACCATAAACATGCATTGCGAATACGACAGCCAAGCTGCAGACTCCGGATGTCGTGGAATACCTGACAATGTTGCACAAGATATAAGCAAAAAATATGAGTTCATACATAGGACTGATCTGGGGATCGAAGATAAAGAAGTAACAGGGGTACGGGAGCACCCTTATCGTAACGTTATCACTGGATAAAGATTTGGATCTTGTCAGTGGCAGAATGATCGTATAAGAAACACCACCGCCGTACATGAAGAGTACAGAAGCAGCAGTGAATAACCGAGCGATCCTTGCACTTTCAATCATGATCTCACGATCCTCAGCCGTATTAACGTTGCGCCAGTCTGTGACAACATGATCGACGCATATTTTTATATTATCAGCACGAACGACGAAGACGAAATATTTCACGATAACCATTGCGCAGAAACTGAGAGGTCCGATCATTTTTAACTTCACGCTGGGATCCGTTTGCACGAGGATCGTATGCAGAGTTGTTGGGATTATTAAAAACGCCAGGAAGACCCAGCAACTTGTTCGTATAAATTTAAATTGAATTTTCTTGAGTGTTGATACATGTGACGGCAGTGGCCATATTGAAATTGGGTTCAACAGCCAGCGATTCAATTTTAAGGCATACTCTGTGTCGCTCTTGTAATTC
>JARPRH010000425.1:19991-33771 GCA_031763665.1 Calameuta haemorrhoidalis | reverse complement strand
TTTTTCCAATCGATCGAATTAAATATTTGTAAGTTCATAGGGTTACTTCCATAGGGTTAATGCATTTGATGCCTCTACCATTTCTTTTCTATTTTTACATTCAACTGACAGCAAATACTTCTGACGTTAGATAAGTATGTGTATCTGCCGCGCAGCATTTATATTCCTATTAGCTTTGTTAAACATTTTACACATGTTTTACACATGATGTTCACCATTTTAATACATTCACAATTTCGAAATGTGGACGTCTTGGTACCAGTACTAGGGAAAATCATTATTTATCATTGGACCAATAATTATCACAAAATATACCCACTTTAAGGAGCTCGGTCTACAATAATGAGACTAATTCTTTTTTAATTCTATATAATTTAATTTTAGTTAAGCACCATGTTCTTCATTCAGTTTTCAATTAGATAGAAACTGCGAGAATGTTAATAATTTCCTGATCATTGACCTCCTGTACTTCGTAGATTGGATTTTTTTTTCACGTGTCCGTATTGAATTGCTTAGTTGACTAGTGTGGATTAAGAAACACGAACTACATGATTTCCGTTTGAATACTCGAAATACCTTACTTCGTTACTTCACGAAGAATATTGAGATACGCGAAAGATGCTTTTATCACCTGGAATATCGAATCGCTAATGTTATTATTTAAATTTTTGATTGAAACTTAATCGTGAAGTAATCAGAATACATTAACATTATATCATAGAAAAGCAGAATATCATAACATTAATACTCATGGTTTCCGGATGCAAGCCGCGTCTGTGTTCAGCTTCGTGCCGACGTTCCGCAGACGTTTCAGTCTGCATCATCAAGGTTAGGAGACTCGGATACGGAAGCTCCCTGTTGTCAGCAAGTTTTTATATACTTATGATCAACTGAACAGCTTGTAATCGGCTTGAGCAATCATAGGTATAGGTATTAAGATTTCCTGACAAGAGGGAGCTTCCGTATTTGAGCATCCTAGCCCTGATGATGCAGACTGAAACGTTTGCGAAACGTTGACACGAAGCCGAACACAGAGAATTACCGGAGCAGTAATACGGAAACCATAAGTATTAATGATAATATTGGTCGTGAAAGCCTAAAATCTAAAATCAACACTGTTTTTCATGCTTACTTGAAAGAAACTGTTGTAAGACAAGTTTATCATTCTTCCAGCTGTCAGAAATACTGGACGATTTGAGATCATAATTAATATAATTAAATTACTCGCGTTTTTTCCTCCTAATTTGTACCATTCTGTCATATAAGCTGCCTGTCCGATTCGCATGCACTGTCGCATAAAACATATATTTTTGCATATTATTCCCTGATTAATCTTACCTAATAGAGGGATCTCTATGTACCTGATTCGTTATAAGCTCTCCGATGTAACAAAACGTGAAGACATTGAACGTTAGTGATATTAATAAAAGAAAATACGAAATTAGGCCAACTGTCTCGCTGTCTGTCAGATCCTGTGATGCAAAATATACAAGAAAAATTTATTGAGTTTCATTGTAGCTTAAAGATCCTGCTATTGTCATACCGTCATGCAATAGTATCCAAGAAAGCACAAAATTAATGTACAACCAACCACCTCTACAAGAAAAATCTCATTAAAAATATTTTCCATTGCAGATGTCAGCCTGCAAATGAAATCCGGAAACATCCAATGAAAAGAAGCCGCACTAATTGTACATGTGGGTCATTCCAGACCAAATCATCAAATTTTAATAATCTTATTTTTTTATTTAGCTGAATTTTTCACATCTTCTTGTATGTATCAAAAGACGCTTACCTTTAAACTTTTAATCCTTAATTTTCAAAAGTTCTTAAGAAGTCAATTTTTGAAAATTTCAAAAACATAATGGTATGGCAAGTTTAAAACATTCATAACTCCTGATCATTTCATCATAATCTAAAAAGTATGGAGTCATTTTTTTTCGTCTTCAAAGATCAAACATTTTATTATTCCAATTTTAAACTCAAGTTTTGATTTTTTTTTAAAGAGCGACATTTTTTATTTGTTTCTAAAAAATGTATGTTACACTACACTACAAAACAAATTTTTGAAGCTCTCATTCAAGATGGCGTTCAAATATCTTCGACTTTCTCACCCACTTTTTCTTATTTAAAACGCGAACTTTAAAAAAAAATTATGAATAATATGTTTTTAATTCTGAAAATAAAAAATATGATTTTTAAAATTTGATGATTTGGTATGGAATGACCCATATAAAGTTTTTATTACTGTGAAATTTCTCACCTGAGAATCCGCAAGTGACATACAACAACATTGGTCAGTCTCTGGTGTAAAGTTGATGACTTTTCTCTGTCGCCGTCGACGAAGTTTTCCAGAAATCTCAACAAAACTTGACACTGACCACGAACATGCATTGCGAATACGACAGCCAAGCTGCAGACTCCGGATGTCGTGGAATACCTGACAATGCTGCACAAGGTGTAAGCAAGAAATATGAGTTCATACATAGGACTGATCTGAGGATCGAAAATAAAGAAGTAACAGGGGTACGGGAGCACCCTTATCGTAACGTTATCACTGGATAAAGATTTGGATCTTGCCAGTGGCAGAATGATCGTATAAAAAACACCACCGCCGTACATGAAGAGTACAGAAGCAGCAGTGAATAACCGAGCGATCCTTGCACTTTCAATCATGATTTCACGATCTTCAGCCGTATTAACGTTGCGCCAGTCTGTGACAATATGATCGAGGCATATTTTTATATTATTAGCACGAACGACGAAGAAGAAATATTTCAAGATAACCATTATGCAGAAACTGATAGGTGCGATCATTTTTAACTTCATGCTGGGATCCGTTTGTACAAGGATCGTATGCAGACTGGTTGGGATTATTAAAAACGCCAGGAAGACCCAGCAACTTGTTCGTATAAATTTAAATTGGATTTTCTTGAGTGTTGATGTATGTGTCGGCAGTGGCCATATTGAGATTGGGTTCAACAGCCAGCGATTCAATTTTAAGGCATATTCTGTGTCGCTCTTGTAATTCTTATTCAGTTCCGTCTCTACTTTGTCTTCTGTGCTTAAAATCCTTTTGCACGATTCTGTTTCCAACATTGTTGTTTCGCGGCTGAATCTTAACTGGAGATCAAATGGTTATGGATTATGGGAGTTGGATGAGCAATTCCATGACTCCCCACCTGACCATGCGCATTGGACATGGTTCATATTTTATCATTGTCTATTCCGTAATCTACAGAGGGTTACGGACTTGCATACAATAATAAATTTCATCGTTAGCTGAATATGGGTTGATGCGTTTGTCCAATCGACCGAATTAAATATTTGTAAGTTCATAGGATTACTTCCATAGGGTTAATGCATTTGATGCCTCTACCATTTCTTTTCATTTTTACATTCAATAGACAGCAAATGTACTTTTAACATTAGACAAGGATGTGTATCTGCCATGCAGCATTTATAATCCTATTGGCTTTGTTAAACATCTTAAACGATTGTTCAAGTAATTATTAATACTATTGAACCTCTTTTGTTGATTTTAGTTTCATGTTATTTATTGTGCTACCACATAATTGTTAATCAAACGTTTTCTTTCAGATCAATCATAATAAGGTTCATGTGACAAGTCCAAATTTACACGTCAAATGAGAAATGATCTAGAGTAACGAAAATAAATATATTAAAAATGGAATAAAGCACTAGACCGCAGTAAGTATTGATGTTCACGATTTCAGTACATTCACAATTTCGAAATGCGGCTGTCCTGGTACCAGTCCTAAGAATAATCATTTAATAAACCATTAGTTATCCCAAAATATACCCGCTTTAACGTGATCGATCTCCAATAATGAGACTAAATCTTTTTTAATTCTGTGTAATTTAATTTCAGTTAAGTATCGTGTTCTTCATTCACTTTTCACTTAAATAGGAAATGCGGGAATATCAACAGTTTCCGTTAAAAATTTGGGATTAGCGCACTGATATCGTATATTGTGCGAAAGAAAAATGTTGCAGCGTTGATAATCTTTGACAGATAAATATTTAGATATTTATTAACTTTTTTTATATATATTCCCCTTTGTTACTTACTGGGCTATTATTTCCCTGTATCTCTGTATATACAGAGTGTCTCATCGAAAGTGCACACCTCGATTATTTCCGTTTTTATTGATGATACGGGAAAAAATTTTAGACAAAAGTTGAATGGTTTCAAGGGGATCAATTTTCGCACACAACAAATTTCATTGCGATCCGTAGCCTCTTTGGAAAGTTAATGTGTTTTCGGACAGAATTTACCACAGACAGACAGACAGATAGAAATGAGTGGATGCTTTTTTTTAGAATCTAGGGATGATGCCTGAGGGATAGGCCTCAAAACATGGGAGTCGATTTTTCTTTGGATAGTAATACTTTCTTACATACTTTTTATGTGATGAGAAAGTAATATTTTCTTATAACAACAAGAAATAATGTTCATTCAAAGAAACAAATGAATATAAAAAAAAGTCATTCGGCTGAAAAATCGAACCCTTTAAAAGCATACAACTTTTTTCTGAAACTTTTTTCCGTATCTTCATTAATAACGTAAATAATCCACGTGTGCATTTTCGGTGAGGCAGACTGTATATGTATACAAGATTTATATTCGTCGTGGATCAATTAATTCGTATGTATTATTGGAAAAACAGTTTACATTACAAGAACAACATTTATTCCATTTGATATAATACGGGAATTTGATGTGAAAATTGGTATTTACGGTATAAGTATAATTGGTATAAGCAGGTTACCATACTGTACGACTGTTTGAACTATGCAGGAGGCATTGGAATGTTATATCACCCACATCAACGTATATTGAAATAAAATTGCATCCATATCTCTGTGATAATTTGTCATTGATATGATCATGACATACTTGCATTGATACTTGCACCATCATGGCTTCAAATTTTGGCCACTTGAGAATTTTCCTATTTGTCAAAGATTCTTTGACTCAATTAGATTTCGCACAGGTATAGAGTCCTCGTCAGTTTGATCTTGGTCTCCTTTGCTAAGACTGATGGTGATGCGTTTTAGGCATAAAGGGTTACACGTTATCGATTTTATGTAATTTGCACTCAAATTGCTGCGTTGCGGAAAAGAAACATATTGCAGAGTTGACAATTCTTTCTCGGACAAATGTTTAGGTATTATTGACCTCCTGTACTTCGTAAATTTTTTTTCTTTTAAAATAAAAATTACATTATTTCAGGTGCCCGTATTGCATTATTTAGTTGACTAGTGTGGATTAAGAAACACGAACTACATGCTTTTCCTTTGAATACTAGAAATACCTTACTTCGTTAATTCACGAAGAATATTGAGATACGCGAAAGATGCTTTTATCACCTGGAATATCGAAACGTAATCGTGAAGTTATCAGAATATCATAACATAGTTTTTCATGCTTACTTGAAGAAAACTGTTGTAAGACAAGTTTATCATTTTTCCAGCTGTCAGAAGTACTGGACGATTTGAGATGATAATTAATACAATTAAATTACTCGCGTTTTTTCCTTCTAATCTGTACCATTCTGTCATATAAGCCGTCTGTCCGATTCGCATGCACTGTCGTATAAAACATATATTTTTGAATATATTATTCCTTGATTAATCTTACCTAATAGAGGGATCTCTATGTACCTGACTTGTTATAAGCTCTCCGATATAACAAAAAATGAAGATATTTAACGTTAATGTTATTAATAAAAGAAAATACGTAATTAGGCCAAATGTCTCGATGTCTGTCAGATCCTATGATAAAAAATATACAAGAAAAATTTATTGACTTTCATTCTAGCTTAAAGATCCTGCTATTGTCGTACCGTCATGGAAAAATACACAAGAGGGCACAAAATTAACGTACAACCAGCCACGTCTACAAGAAAAATCTCGTTAAAAATATTTTCCATTGCAGATATCAGCCTGCAAATGAAATCCGGAAACGTCCAATGAAAAGAAGCCGCACTAATTCTACATACAAAGTTGTTATTACTGAGAAAATTCTTACTTGAGAATCCGCAGGTGACGTACAACAACATTTGTCAGTCTCTGGTGTAAAGTTGATGGTTTCTCTCCGTCGCCGTCAACGAAGTCTTCCAGAAGTCTTATCAGAACTTGACACTGACCATAAACATGCATTGTAAATACGACAGCCAAGCTGCAGACTCCGGATGTCGTAGAATACCTGACAATGTTGCACGAGAGGTGAGCAAGAAATATGAATTCGTACAAAGGACTGATCTGGGGATCGAAGATAAATAAATAACAGGGATACGGGAGTGCCCTTATCGTAACGTTATCATTCGATAAAGATTTGGATGCTGTCAGTGGCAGAATGATTGTATAAGAAAATCCACTGCCGTACATGAAGAGTGCAGAAGCAGCAGTGAATAACCGAGCGATCCTTGCACTTTCAGTCATGATCTCACGGTGCTCAGCCGTATTAACGTTGCGCCAATCTGTGATAACATGATCGATACACATTTTTATATTATCAGCACGAACGACGAAAACGAAATATTTCACGATAACCATTGCGCAGAAACTGAGGGGTCCGATCATTTTAAACTGTACGTGGCGATTCGTTTGTACGAGAATCGTATGCAGAGTAGCTGGGATTATTAAAAACGCCAGAAAGAACCAGCAACTTGCTCGTATTAATTTAAATTGTATTTTCTTTAGTGTTGATGTTTTTGACGGCAGTGGCCATATTGAAATTGGGTTCAACAGCCAGCGATTCAATTTTAAGGCATATTCTGTGTCGGTCTTGTAATTCTTATTCAGTTCCGTCTCTGCTTTGTCTTCTGTGCTTAAAATCCTTTTGCACGATTCTATTTCCACCATTGTTGTTTCGCAGCTGAATCTTAACTGAAGATCAAATGGTTATAGATTATGGGAGTTGGATGAGCAATTCCATGACTCCCGACCTGGCCATGCGCATTGGACATGGTTCATATTTTATGATTGTCTATTCCGTAATCTACAGAGGGTTACGGACTTGCATAGAATAATAAATTTCATCGTTCGCTGAATATGGGATGATGCGTTTTTCCAATCGATCGAATTAAATATTTGTAAGTTCATAGGGTTACTTCCATAGGGTTAATGCATTTGATGCCTCTATCATTTCTTTTCTATTTTTACATTCAACTGACAGCAAATACTTTTGACATTAGATAAGTATGTGTCTCTGCCACGCAGCATTTATATTCCTATTGGCTTTGTTAAACATCTTAAACGAATGTTCAAAATTGTGCTACTGCATAATTATTAATCAAGCGTTTTCTTTCAGATCAATCATAATAAGGTTCATGTGACAATTTCGAGTTTACACGTCAAATGAGAAATAATCTACAGTAATGGAAAATAAATATATTAAGAATGAAGTAAAGCGCTAGGCCGCAGTAAATATTGATGTTCTCCATTTCAATATTCACAATGTCGAAATGCGGTTGTCCTGGTACCAGTACTAGGGAAAATCATTATTTATCATTGGACCATTAATTATCCCAAAATATACCCGCTTTAAGGTGCTCGATCTACAATAATGAGACTAAATCTTTTTTAATTCTATATAATTTAATTTTAGTTAAGTACGACGTTTTCCATTCACTTTTCTATTAGATAGGAGCTGCGAGAATATTAACAGTTTCCGTTAAAAGTTTCGATTTTCCATCCAAATAACTCTTTTTACATTCATTTGGTTCCGAGATGCAGCACGTTAAATGTTTTTTTTGTTAATGGAATATAACTTTCTGTTGATATAAGAAAATGTTTCTCGCTTTGTTGTTAAAATTTTAAGACTTTGCAAACTAAAAGCCATCCAACCATTTCCAAGTTATTAAGAATTGAATTTATTGAACAGTCTTCGGTTGCAGCACCGCTAGAGCGTTTAGGATTTGCGCGCTTAATTTCGCAACCGAAGATTTTTCAGTAAATTCACTTCTCAATAACTTTGAGATGACTGGATGGATTTTACTCTGCAATGTCTTAAAATGTTAAGAAAAAAACGAGCTACAATTTCTCATGACAACAGAAAATGATGTCCCATTAACCAAAAAGACACGTAAAGTGCTGTATCAAAATCAAATGAATATAAAAATAAATCATTCGATAAAAAATCGACCGCTTTGAAACCATAAAACTTTTGTCTGAAACTTTTTCCCATATCTTCATTAATAACGTAAATAATCTCGATGAAACAGATTGTATATGCAAGTTTACGTGTTCGTAGTGGATCAATTAATTCCTATGTATTATTGGAAAAATAGTTTACATTACAACAACAAGATTTATTCCGTTTGACATAATACAGGAATTTGATGTGACAATTGGTATTTATGATCTAAGCATAATTGGTTACCATACTGTACGACTGTTTGAACTATGCAGGAGGCATTCAAATATTATATCACGCACATCAGCGTATATTGAAATAAAATTGCATTCATAGTTCTGTGATAATTTGTCACTGATACTTGTACTTAGATCTTTGACTGAATTAGATTTCACACAGGTATAATCCACATCCTCGCCCGTTTGATCTTGGTCTCCTTTATAATGCTAAGGTCAATGGCGAGGCGTTTTAAGCATAAAGGGTTACACGTTATCGATTTCATGTATGTTGCATTCAAATTGCTATGTTGCGGAAAAGAAACATATTGCAGAGTTGACAATTCTTTCTCAGACAAATGTTTAGGTATCATTGACCTCCTGTACTTCGTGAACTGATTTTTCTATATTAAAATAAAAATTACATTATTTCACGTGTCCGTATTGCATTATTTAGTTGACTAGTGTAGATTCAGAAACACAAACTACATGCTTTTCCTTGGAAAACTCGAAATACCTTAGATCATTACTTCACGAAGAATATTGAGATACGCTAAAGATGCTTTTATCACCTGGAATATCGAATCGGTAATGTTATTATTTAAATTTTTGATGGAAACGTAATCGTGATTTAATCAGAATATATTAAAATTATATCATAGAAAATCAAAATATCATAACATTTTTTTTCATGCTTACTTGAAAAAAACTGTTGTAAGACAAGTTTATCATTTTTCCAGCTGTCAGAAGTACTGGACGATTTGAGATGATAATTAATACAATTAAATTACTCGCGTTTTTTCCTCCTAATCTGTACCATTCTGTCATATAAGCCGCCTGTCCGATTCGCATGCACTGTCGCATAAAACACATATTTTTGCATATTATTCCCTGATTATCTTACCTAATAGAGGGATCTCTATGTACCTGATTCGTTATAAGCTCTCCGATGTAACAAAACGTGAAGACATTGAACATTAGTGTTATTAATAAAAAAAAATACGTAATTAGGCCAACTGTCTCGCTGTCTGTCAGATCCTATGATAAAAAATATACAAGAAAATTTTATTGACTTTCATTGTAGCTTAAAGATCCTGCCATTGTCATACCGTCATACAGTAGTATCCAAGAAAGCACAAAATTATTGTACAACCAACCACCTCTACAAGAAATATTTCGTTAAAAATATTTTCCATTGCAGATATCAGCCTGTAAATGAAATCCGGAAACGTCCAATGAAAAGAAGCCGCACTAATTGCACATACAAAGTTGTTTCTACTGTGAAAATTCTCACCTGAGAATCCGTAAGTGACGCACAACAACATTGGTCAGTCTCTGGTGTAAAGTTGATGGTTTCTCTCCGTCGCCGTCAACGAAGTCTTCCAGAAATCTCATCAGAACTTGGCACTGACCATAAACATGCATTGTAAATACGACAGCCAAGCTGGAGACTCCGGATGTCGTAGAATATTTGACAATGTTGCACGAGAGGTGAGCAAGTAATATGAATTCGTACAAAGGACTGATCTGGGGATCGAAGATAAATAAATAACAGGGATACGGGAGCGCCCTTATCGTAACGTTATCATTCGATAAAGATTTGGATGCTGTCAGTGGCAGAATGATCGTATAAGACAATCCACTGCCGTACATGAAGAGTGCAGAAGCAGCAGTGAATAACCGAGCGATCCTTGCACTTTCAGTCATGATCTCACGGTGCTCAGCCGTATTAACGTTGCGCCAATCTGTGACGATATGATCGATACACATTTTTATATTATCAGCACGAACGACGAAGAAGAAATATTTCACGATAACCATTGCGCAGAAACTGAGAGGTCCGATCATTTTCAACTGCACGCGGCGATCCGTTTGTACGAGAATCGTATGCAGGGTGGCTGGGATTATTAAAAACGCCAAAAAGACCCAGCAGCATATTCGTATAAATTTAAATTGTATTTTTTTGAATGTTGATATATGTGACGGCAGTGGCCATATTGAAATTGGGTTCAACAGCCAGCGATTCAATTTTAAGGCATATTCTGTGTCGCTCTTGTAATTCTTATTCAGTTCCGTCTCTACTTTGTCTTCTGTACTTAAAATCCTTTTGCACGATTCTATTTCCAACATTGTTGTTCCGCAGCTGAATCTTAACTGAAGATCAAATGGTTATGGATTATGGGAGTTGGATGAGCAATTCCATAACTCCCGACCTGACCATGCGCATTGGACATTGTTCATATTTTATGATTGTCTATTCCGTAATCTACAGAGGGTTACGGACTTGCATAGAATAATAAATTTCATCGTTCGCTGAATATGGGATGATGCGTTTTTCCAATCGATCAAATTAAATATTTGTTAGTTCATAGGGTTACTTCTATAGGGTTAATGCATTTGATGCCTCTATCATTTCTTGTCTATTTTTACATTGAACAGACAGCAAGTGTACTTCTGACTTTGGATAAGTATATGTCTCTGCCACGTAGCATTTATATTCCTATTGGCTTTGTTAAACGTCTTAAACGAATGTTCCAACAATTATTAATAATATTAAACTTCTTTTGTTGATTTTAGGCTCATTTTATTTATTCTGCTACTGCATAATTATTAATTAAGCGTTTTCTTTCAGATGAGAATCACAATAAAGTTCATGTGACAATTCCAAATTTACACGTCAAGTGAGAAATGATCTACAGTAATGGAATATAAATATATTAAAAATGAAGTAAATCACTAGACTGCAGTAAGTATTGATGTCCATCATTTCAGTATATTGCCAATTTCGTATCGGATTACTTAGTTGACTATGGTAGATTAAGAAGCATGAACTACATGCTTTTCCTTTGAAAATTTGCAATACTTCACATCGTTACTTGACGAAGAATATTTAGGTACGCTAAAGATGCCTTTATCACCTGGAATAACAAATTGCAAATGATGTTATTTAAATATTTGATTGAAACGTAATCATGAAGAAACTAGAATAAATTAACGTTATACAATGAAAAATCGGTATGTAATAAGTTATAATAACATTGTTTTTCATGCTTACTTGAAAAAAACTATTGTAAGACAAGTTTATCATTCTTCCAGCTGTCAGAAGTACTGGATGATTTGAGATGATAATTAATACAATCAAATTACTGGCGTTTTTTCCTCTTAATCTGTACCATTCTGTCATATAAGCCGCCTGTCCGATTTGCATGCACTGTCGCATAAAACATATATTTTTGCATATAATTTCCCGATTAATCTTACCTAATAGAGGGATCTCTGTGTACCTGATTCGTTATCAGTTCTCCGATGTAACAAAACGTGAAGACATTGAACGTTAGTGATATCAATAAAAGAAAATATGTAATTAGGCCAACTGTCTCGCTGTCTGTCAGATCCTATGATACAAAATATACAAGGAAATTTTATTGAGTTTCATTCTAGCTTAAAGGTCCTGCTATTGTCATACCGTCATGCAATAGTATCCAAGAAAGCACAAAATTAATGTACAACCAACCACCTCTACAAGAAAAATCTCATTAAAAATATTTTCCATTGCAGATATCAGCCTGCAAATGAAATCCGGAAACGTCCAATGAAAAGAAGCCGCACAAATTCTACATATAAAGTTGTTATTACTGTGAAAATTCTCACCTGAGAATCCGCAAGTGACGCACAACAACATTGGTCAGTCTCTGGTGTAAAGTTGATGATTTTTCTCTTTCGCCGTCAACGAAATCTTCCAGAAATCTCATCAGAACTTGACACTGACCATAAACATGCATTGCGAATACGACAGCCAAGCTGCAGACTCCGGCTGTCGTAGAATACGTGATAATGTCACACAAGGTATGAGCAAGACGTACAAGTTCATACATAGGACTGATCTGTGGATCGAAGATAAAAAAATAACAGGGGTATAGAAGCACCCTTATCGTAACGTTATCACTCGATAAAGATTTGGATGCTGTCAGTGGCAGAATGATCGTATAAGAAATACCACCGCCGTACATGAAGAGTGCCGAAGCAGCAGTGAATAACAGAGCAATCCTTGCGCTTTCAATCATGATCTCACGATCTTCAACCGTATTAACGTTGCGCCAGTCTGTGACAACATGATCGATACACATTTTTATATTATCAGCACGAACGACGAAGACGAAATATTTCACGATAACCATTACGCAGAAACTGAGAGGTCCGATCATTTTTAACTTCACGCTGGGATCCGTTTGCACGAGGATCGTATGCAAACTCGTTGGGATTATTAAAAACGCCAGGAAAACCCAGCAACTTGTTCGTATAAATTTAAATTGGATTTTCTTGAGTGTTGATGTATGTGTCGGCAGTGGCCATATTGAGATTGGGTTCAACAGCCAGCGATTCAATTTTAAGGCATATTCTGTGTCGCTCTTGTAATTCTTATTCAGTTCCGTCTCTACTTTGTCTTCTGTGCTTAAAATCCTTTTGCACGATTCTGTTTCCAACATTGTTGTTTCGCGGCTGAATCTTAACTGGAGATCAAATGGTTATGGATTATGGGAGTTGGATGAGCAATTCCGACCTGGCCATGCGCATTGGACATTGTTCATATTTTATCATTGTCTATTCCGTAATCTACAGAGGGTTACGGACTTGCATAGAATAATACATTTCTTCGTTCGCTGAATATGGAATGATGCGTTTGTCCAATCGATCAAATAAAATATTTGTACGTTCATAGGGTTACCTTCATAGGGTTAATGCATTTGATGCCTCCATCATACTTTGTCTATGTTACACATTCAGCATTATATAACTGCATATATCTGTCATGTATTGTAATATTTCTATTTGTTATTGGTTTTGTTCAATGCCTTAGACGAACATTTAAAATAATTAGTAATAATATTAATCTTCTGTTAATTTTAAAGTCATGTTATTTATTGTACTACCGAATAATTGTTAATCAAGCTTTTTCTTTCAGGTGACGGTCGAACCAAGATTCGTCTGACATTTCTACATTTACACGTCGAATGGAAAATGGTTTAATACAATAGAAAATAAGTGTATCTAAAAAAGCAATAAAGCAGCAGAACGCATTTTGCGCTTTGTGGAAGAACTCTTTTGCATCTGAATTGCAGTGTCTTTAGGCTGCTGTTCAGTTATCCTATGTGTTCGCAGATACCCGGAGTGGTGACGTCAGAATCGAAGAAATGTATGCGTTGTAACGTATTTTTTTCTTATCACGACACCGATAACGAAATCCAAGAACGTACGATCTGCGAGAACCGACCTACGTTACCTTCGTCCGTCCACCCTTCGTTCATGCATCCGCAGGCCAGGCAGGCGCCAGCCAATTCTTGTTTCACCGGGAATTGACGAGCCGGTATAAACTGGGAGTTGGGTTGGAACAGGCCCAACT
>JARPRH010000425.1:604-11952 GCA_031763665.1 Calameuta haemorrhoidalis | reverse complement strand
TTCCTGAGAACTGAAGTGATATACTTAGGTCATACCATCTCTAGCGAAGGAGTCAAACCTGACCCCTGACTCATCCAAGCCGCAAAGGAGTTTTCTACTCCCAAAAATGCAATGAACTGTAATCAGTTTTTAGGCCTCACCGGTTATTACAAACGATTCATATAAAATTACTCGAAGCGAGCTAAACCCTTGACTGACCTAATGAAGAAAATTGCTAAATTCGAATGAATTGACATACAACATAAGAGTTTCAAGGATCTACGTGACGCGATATGTCAACAACCCATGGACGCGTCAGGTTACGCACTCGGTGCAGTGCTGAGTCAGGGACCCTCGGACAGGACCTGCCCGTACCATAAACACCTCGTATACTCAATGGCGCAGACCTGAATTATTTAACTAAGGAAAAAGAATATTTAGCCATGGTATATGCAGTGAAACATTTTCGCCCTTACCTATATGGACGCGAATTCAAGTTGGTGACGGACCATCGATCACTGGTATGGTTATCCTCTGTGAAAGACCCAACATCCAGACTGATGCGTTGGAGAATGAAGCTCGCAGAATACAAGTACCAGGTGATGTGTAAAACAGGCAAAACAAACCTTAACGCGGATGCTTTGTCAAGAAACCCGATCATTGATGCCGAGGAGACCAAGATGGCGCCACTGACAGTCTTTGGTAATAGTAAACGCAATAGGGGTGGACCTCCCAAAATTCCGACTAAAAACCAGGAAATTAACCCAACGGTTGAATCAAACGCCAACGCACCTGCCAAGCAAGGTAGACGAAGACCCAAAATCTTACGGTCTTCCGTGTCACCATCAGTCGAATCGATATCTGAACGGAGCAGCGCAGACAAAACTTCCTTGGAAGACGACGACATGGCTGGCTCCGACCAAGAGTATCGCCCATCAATATATCAGCGAAGAAAGAGCATACTACCCAACCTAACGGAACTCATGAATACACGAAGTAGAAGCAGGAGAGCTCTTGACGCGGTTCCTAGCAGCACTTCACCTATCTTGAATACAGACGAAAAATTCTCAAATTGCCAACCATGGAAAACAACCGCAAAGAAAACAGAGCCACGAAAAACTAAGGCACAGAAAGAACTCGTAGAAGTATCCCTAAACCTAGAAGACACTGATTCAGACGGAGAAGAAACTGATGTAGAGGATTTTCGAGAAGGGGAATTACCGACCGATAACGAATTATTGAAACAACAAAGCCAACCTCCAATCTACAAGAGGAGAGGTTCAATGTTACTCAGAATACTCGAAACAGAAATGGAGGAACAATGGAAGCAGAATGAGGACGCGTCACTGCCACTCAGAAGTGCAACTCCAAGATCTGATAACTTCTTTCTCACGGGAGAAGAGAACGTCGACGAACTGCTCGACAAAATAAGTTCCGAAATTCAAACTCTACACAAGGGTTGGAAACAGGCGGAAGTTAATCAGACTCCTCCACGAGCACCGGAACGGCATGGAAAGGAATCTACCAAAGATATCCTCCAAGACCTTGAGGACTTTTGCATAGAGCAAAGAGAACAAATTAATGAAGCAGAGCAAAGTCTTCATAAGATTCGAGAAAACTTAATAAAAATAGGAATAGTCTCTGACGAGAGCTCTGAAGACGATAGACCTGACGGAGGGAACGGCGCTGAGACTGAAACCAGGACGGACTTGCACAAGTCCTACTTACCTACACCATTCCTGACCTTTCCACCAAAGGTACGGTCAGCTCCCCAAGTTGGAGTCAATGATACGATTAAGCAATGCTACGAACAGCCACACCCAGATAAGGCGAGTTCGAGCACCAGCAGAACTGAACGAAATCCACAGGAACCCGGTCAGGAACCTGTAACAACACGCTCAGTTCATCGACCCGACACCTCCATAGAACTAGGAGTCTATATAGATTGGCCTTCAAAGAAGGATTGGAGCAAAATCATCCCGATGATAAACATCAAGAGTAGTCGCGAATGCCTGACTTTCGAGAAGGGTAACTACGCTCATTTGATCTCAGCGGATTGCCAGCTAACAACACCTATAGGGAAACTAATGGTAGATTCAGGCACTATAGACCTGGAAGACTCTAGGGATCGGAACCTCCAGAAAGGGCAAGTCGTGATCAGTAAAAGGAGAAAATATCGGACTTTTAGCATAATATGCAAGGTATATCACTTTGACCGCATTACAGTAGAAGTCATACGTGTAGGGTTGAACATCCTGCTTTTGGCCATGCTAGAAACAGACACCAAGATTTTGCACTTGTCACATGTAGGTGATGAGCCTAGCGCTTTATCTCCTAATACACTTCGCGAATTGCTGCAAAAGACATTCCCTGATAGTGACGTCACTATCGCGCTCTGTTACGGCCGAGTACAATTACCTCCGGAAGAGCTAACAAGAAGGGAGATAATTCAAGAAAATCGCGATAGCCTGGTAGGAGGACACAAATGCGTAATCAAAACATACAAACGAATACGCGAACGTTATTACTGGCCGGAGCTCAAACACGATGTTCAAGAATATGTTAGGGCCTGTAAAAGTTGTCAGGAGCCAAAAGTTAGGGTCAAAACGAAGGAATCAATGATTATAATTGACAATCCCCCAGACGCTTTCGAGAAAATATCCATAGACACCGTAGGACCGTAACGGCAATCGCCACATACTAACAGTCCAAGATAAACTTACGAAGTATTGTATAGCTGTCCCTATACCCAACGTCAGAGCTATTACCGTAGCCGACGTCTTTGCGAGACACGTAATCGCGACCTTCGGCGCACGCAAAATTATTCTTACGGATCGTGAAGGATGTTTCGTTAGCAAATTACTTCGCACATTAGCTAAAATATTTAAAATCAAGCATGTAACTACATCAGGATACCACTTCCAAACTAACGGATCCTTAGAACGAAGTAATCACGTGCTAACAGAATATTTGAAACATCATTTACACAAGTATGATGACTGGGACCAGCTGATCTCTTTTTCAATGTTCTGATATAACACCTCCGTTCACGTGGGCACTAACTTCACGGGATAAGAATTAGTTTTTGGGAGACTAAGGAGGTCACCGACATCACTACCTTGAGACGAAAACCTTGAGACACACGGAACATACCTGACTGAACTGATTACAGAATTGAACGACCTCAGACAGACAGCCGGCAAGAACCTGGTGCACGTCAAATACCAATCCAAAGAGCGGTATGACAAAAGGGTTAATCCCTGCAGACACCAAATAGACGATATGGTGTCCGTATTAAAGGAACCTCGAACAAGCAAATTCGATAGTCATTATACCCGTCCGTACAAGGTGGTTTACATCATCAATCATAACAATGTAATTTTAGAAACCAAACGAGGAAATCGATTCCTACAACATACGGACCAAGGTAAAGATAGCTACACAGCCAAGTGGGTAGAAGGGAAATCGAGGAAATGAATCTCGTGACCATGATGATCATGTTAATAACAACTGTCGGGATCACAAACAGCCAAGGCGGAAAGAATTATGCACTGACGCGCTTGAACCATAATCCCGGCCTGTACTACGAACCCTTACGAAGCGTCCGACTCGTGGAAAAGGAATGACGAGTTACTGTCTTAAGCTTTAGCTAGTGGAACTGCTAGGCGTAGAGATAATTTAATTTTGTGCTACCACTTAAACGCTAGGCGTATCTGTTTTCCGTGTGGTCGGGGAGGGAATAAGGTCGTTGAAATATCGGTAGATCGGGTCGCTTTGAATAGTGGATCATTTATTGCTATTGCAAAAAGAGTGAGAAGCGACGAGCGCCGTCCTTCGTTACAGTTATAATGCAGAGGTTGTCAAGAAAGCGTTCACTTATGTAGTTGCGAGTAGATTATTGTTCTGGAAAGTTGAGTCTGGCTTTCAGAGGTATGAGTTCTTTCTGATGCACTCCGATGTTCGTCGTTGCACTCGCGATAGATTTACGAACACACTCACCGCGGTGACTTCCATGGCTCTCTGGTGGGAAGGCCTTGGTCACAAGGATCCGAAGACGCGTGAGCTACTATCAGCGGAGGAACGAGCAAGACTCGATGATTTCAACGAGTGGCTCCTAGAGGAGTTCCGTCGGTTGCCTAGATTCACGAAAGACTAGTCATCGATGCCTATCGCTGTAGGTTCATCAGTTCCGTTTTTGGGGGCAATGCACCCGCAATGTTGATGATTTTGCAGAAAGAGTCTTGCTTCATACCTCGCGCTGGCACGTAGTGTGAGCCGCGTGGCCTGCTACTCAGCGTTCCAGGAATTACCTGAGGCAATCGAAAAGTTTGATGTGCCAAAAAGAATTTACAGGTTGCATTTAAAAGATTCGCTTTGGGATATGACAACTGTGTACACTGACACCTCAATACTTGACACACGGGATAGAGCATTAGCAGTCCTAACAGGAGCCTTACGTAGCTGTAAGGGCCACTTACTTGATAATGAGTGCGCGATCCTCGTTAACAAAGTCTATTTTGACAACCAGGTAGAAAGTTCACAGAGATATGTCGATCAGATACAAGGGTTATTATCAGACGTAGGTCAAGATTCTGATGATTTAGACGACACCTTAACATTTTCAAAAAGTAGTGCACTCTTAGGATTCGTAGGTAGCCCTAGCCACACGCTATTCATCGCGGACGACACAGAATACTACAACCAAAAGATAGACAAAATCTACAACGATCAGCAAAAAATCACGCATATAGTAGCCGAACAAACTCATTTGGTTCAATCATAGCTGCACGGCTTTCATAAACGACTAGACGATCTTAACGAACGAGCCCGTGAGCTCTACAAAACCGCTACCGGGAGGCATGGCACCAAACGGCGAACAACTCCGTGATCATAAGTCGGATAGAATATGGGCTCATCCTTGTAGGATGGGTTAGAAACCTGGAAATTCACGTAAGCGATTACATCAACTGTTTAAGAACTCTAGTCTCGTGTTTACGTGCGTTATTTATTATGCGTTACATTACGTGCGTTACTTATTATAGGTTATAGATTATAATAACTAAGGGACACTATTACATTGTACACGATATTTTATACTCTCTCGCGTTTTCAAGAATCACACCCACACTGCGACATTACAGGTGGATGAACGGAAAGAAAGAGAGATCACGACAAACAAAGAATGGGAATGGCACAGATAATAACGCTGAACGGAATACCCAGAAACGAGGTGCCTAAAGAGCATTTTCAGTATAGCACCATGAAAACCGCGCACGTCGGGACTCCTACCAGCCACCTTCCGGTACCCTCACCAATCTCACCACCAAGATGATCCGGCCAACGCATTAATCCAAAGAAGAATCCGTGATCGATGATCTATAGCCAGAACTCCATTCCCAATCACGCCATAACACGTATCCAAATTCCCGAAAATTTTCTGACAATGCATCTGGGTTTCACCTGGTCCCCATGAAGGAAAATGACAAATGCAAAACCGCATTCTCCGCACCTCATGGTCACTACGAATACAATTGAAGCAGTTGCTAAGGAGAAACGTCACTTTTGAATGGACAGCCCTGGAACAAGAAGCTGTACTGTATTACTACAGTATCCAGATTTTTCAAAACCCTTTGTAGTCACCACGGATGCTTCGGATAAGGCAATAGGCGGAATACCGTCGCAAGGACCAGTAGAAAAGCACTTGCCGATAGCTTATGCCAGCCGGATACTAAACAAAGCCGAAAGAAATTACAGTACTACGGAAAAGGAATTATTCGCTATCGTATGGTCTGTCAACCATTTCAGACTATACTTATATACCACCCGTTTCAAAATAGTAACGGACCATAAGCCACTAACTTCCCTCTTTAGTATAAAGGATCCAGGCTCCCGCCTGATGAGGTGGCGGTTGAAGCTTGAAGAATACGATTACGAAATCGAATATAAGGCTGGAAAAGCCAATGTGAACGCAAACGCCCTGAGCAGGATATGCATCACTACTAGGAGTGAAGGAAAGATGGAAGAGACTCTTGCGAAAGAAAAAATCGAACGAAAATATTCGGAAGACGAACGGCAACAAGTCATTCATGAGTACCATTGTTACGTCCTATGCGTGAGCGACCTTTTGCGGGAGCATTCGGGAGCTAGCATAGGGGTTGTGATCCGAGATCACGTAAAGGTATTGGGATCTTACCACTTTAAGGTGCTAAAGCACGCCTACTTGCTTTTATGTTCCTTGGTCAATAGCTAAGGCGAGGATCACAATCACACGATAGATGTAACTGAGCTTACAGACTCGGTTCTCTTCTATAAGGGGGATGATTGCTCCTGATAATGATGAGTTAAATTAGGTTCGGGGTGTGGTGGGTTTAGGTTCCAAAATGATAAAAGAATATGTGGTTTGATTTGATATAATGTAACCGAAATAGAGGTACAAGGAAATTGTCGATAATATTGAGTACCAAATGAATTAACTATGTGACCGTCACCTTGTTAAGTTGGATTTACAATTTGTATAAGTGTGATGGTTGTGAGTTACTTACCGGTGGATGAGTGGAGAGAGAGAAAACGCCCTAGGGTGTTTTGACAATGATGAACTGGATTTGGTTGAAAGGGAGATCCTTGGTCCAGTCCTAAGGTGGACACTCGCACTAGACGAATGCTTATGAATTGCCAAAAATTGAGTCCTTGTCGCGTGGACGTCCGGCACTGAAGTTATTCGCACTTTTCGCTTGGTTCCTAAGGCAAGCTAGATCAAGATGGGCCCTAGGGTATCTGATCGGCACGACACTTGACTGGCGCGGTCAATCAGCTAAAGGCTCCAGGAGGGTTACTACTCTACCAGAGGAATGATTAGTGACTCTCTTGCCGGGGGGGTTGACTAGTAACTGGTATGATTGGTAGCAATATCCATAAGGAAAACTTAGAATTCGGGAGGGGTTGGGTGCATGGTCATGAGTTTTAGGGAATTTGGGTACATCTTATTGCCCGATCGGGGCTGTTGCAACCGATTGCCTAATAAATTCCTGGTGGTTGGTCATCGTTCGTGGGTCCGTCTTTTGGTTAGTGCGTTGTCCGGGATTGTCTTGGAGATGAGGTTGGTGAGGGAATGGGAGGGTGGCTGGTAGGTGTCCCAACATGCGCGGTTTTCGCGTTGCTATGCTAGAATTGCACTTTGGGGGCCTCGTTTCTGGGCGTCGCATTCAGCATTATTGTCCGTGCCGTCCTTACTCTTTGGCGTCGTAGTCTCTCTCTCTCTCTCTCCGCTCATTTACCTGTAATGTTGCAGTATGAGTGTAATTCCTGGAATGCGAGCGAGTATGAGGTGTCGTGTGTAATACAATGCTGTCCTTTAATTATTATAATCTATACTTATAATAAGTAACGCATGTTCATCAAGGATCAGTTACACTCTTCGTGGTTCTTGACCCTTTTGCTAATGTGGGTGTACGGGGGGGGGGGGGGTAAGGGGTTGCGTTGCGTCGGACGTAACAAGCCAAAGCGACAGCAGAAGGATCCATCAAAGCAGGACCAATGAGCTGCCGGAAGCCGGGGAGATACAGGGGTGACATTGAGGGATAAGAGGTCAACCGGTAGGGAAGACATCCGAATGAACTTGGAAGGTCATAGCGGCAGATGTGAAGCCAACCTCCGGGGAAAAGCCACTTCAAGGTTGGCTCAAGGACATCCAAACCCGATTCGAATCAAAAGATTCACCAAGTCGAGAAACTATAGATAATAAGTTTTGTAATATTATAAACCAGTATTAAGTTGAATAGTCCGACGGAACCCCGAGTGGGGGAAGCATAGTATATAAGGCGCACGATCAGCGTAAGACGACAGTATAATTCCAACCGAGCAAGTGTATAGTTAACGAAGTAAGAATAAAATGAATCAGCAAAAGTAAGAGTACGAGCCAAAGAAAGAGGCCGTACGTGAGTGGTTGAGATTGGGACATTTAACGGGTGTAGCGCTAGTCTCAATATACATAGCAAAACCGGGAGCGCTGAAAGCTGATGATCTATACGACGATAACTCCGACATGATCTGTCGTAAGGGTTGGCCGTCGGGTGTAAGACCCGTGATACTACCCGAATTGTCTATAGCAATAATACTGAATGAAGGATACCGTGATTTCACACGCTGTAGCGTAACGCTGGGTTTTATCTGCGATCAGCGTTCTAACGATAGCCCTTACGCACAGCGCATATGTACCCATGAGGGGTTGGCAAAAGAGGAATGGCGCATGTCCGACGATAGTAGTCCCAAATGCCGCATCACGTATCGGCGCCCTATGGCCAAATCAGAGCTAGCGATGTTGAGGAAAAGGTTGGGCAGCCCCACACCAGAAGAACTACCGCGTCGTGCACCTATGCGTCTGGAGTCGCAGGCCTGGTTAGCGGCCTTCAATCATCTCGAGAGATTACGCGAAAGTTGCGTCACACTGTGGTGCCTGAGGGCTATGCGAGCATACGAGACAGCGCTACGTACTCTGGAGAAACGATGCAGTTTGACAGAGTTTATTGGGTGTGTTACCCTGACGTCGCGGGATGGTCCACCGCTCCTAAACTACAAGGAATGCCGAACAAGCGTGGTCAGCATGCCTGATGGTCTTTACGCGTACCTGGAGGCACTCGACGATGCGTGGGAAACCTATACACCCCACGATGTTTACAACGATGAGGAGGGGGAACACACTGAAGGATCGAGCAGTTTGACGTACTATGCAATGGACACGCGAACAGCATCCCGACGCAGTATACGGCATATACGGTGTATGGCAATTTTTCGCGACGAGAGCTGCGAAACACTGCTGCGGGATTACCGTGGCGGCAAAGATATCGGAGTACAGCTTATCGGTGGTGATATCGACGAGTTCGATGCTGTAAAAGACTGGTGGGATCTTCTAGTACCAGTCGATTGTAATTGATAAATATAAATAAAGTAAAAAAAATACCTATGTACACAGAGTAGTAGTATGACTCGTATCTCAATCCCTACACTACGACGACGAAATACTCATGCAACCTCGAAAGGCGTACGTCAGCAGATCGCTGCAGCTCCCGACGCAGCACCTCTATACCGTTTTTTTTCCGTATTATAGATACGCAGTATTTCGCGATCGGCGAACGAGCGACCAATAATATGTAATTCGTTTTTACGATTAAAACGCTTCTATCCGATTTTTGACAAATAACGATCCTATCAGAAAGTCGTGCAATTTTTTCTGCTGATTCGGCTGTATCGTATGGTATTGTTTTGAAATTAATATCGCTGCGACTGTAAGATATCCGCGGACTAGACGTACCCTGTTTTAGTTCGTATCACGATATCTCGGCAGATAGTCTGATAACTTACACCAATCAGTAGCTCTAAGCAACGAAAAAAAAAATGATCTCTTTGGGAAATATTCGCGATTGTATCCTTGATTTCGTCAGGACACGCCGCTTGAATACCCCTAGAAACCCGAGATTATTCTCACCGGTATGGTGTCGCGAGTTAAGCTATTTCGGTTTTCGCACGCTAACGCGTAGATTAAAAAGTGTGTTTGCCCATTTTACTCTGCGCGTGTTAGCCAGGGGTCATGAAAGAGGATATTTCAAAAACGACCCGTACATACTCTCGCTAGCCGTAGCGTGTATCAACAAACGCGGAGTGCGCGATAGCCACAACACCAGGGCTATTATAAGCCGATCATCTGTTCCACGAAGGTATGTATCTGCCACTTACCAGTAATAGCTCCTACATAAATTGCCTTTTTTAAAAAATAAATCAATTTTACAAGAATTGACGCGCTTTCACCACGAGGGCGCCCCCGAAGAGGCGGAACAGTTGCTCCTAGGGTGCCTCGATCGTATAGAGGAGGTTTACTCGGAGCCCAGCACAAGCACGGCGAAGGTGATGCTACGTGGTAATGGTAAAACATAGTTAAAAAAAAAAGGTTACGCCTAATTTACGTTTAATTTAAAAAAAAGTGACAGGTCCATCGACAGCGCTGGACATACAGCCGATGGAAGAAGAAGAAGAGGACGAAGAATCCCTTCACGGTACTTGGGGTATGCGTTAAACAACATCGGAAACAAAAGGAAAAAAAATGAGATTTTCTTCATAATTTTCTTTACAGATGAGATCATGTCAATAGCATCGGCCATTAGCGGTCACAGTGACCACGGCAATGACGCTGATGACAGCTCCACCACATCCAGCGCTTCTAACGAGCACTATCAACGTAATAATTATAAATTTACAGATATCGTTGAAAACGCATATGTGTGTGAAAATAAAAAGTAAAAAAAGTTGTAGATCCGTTGGGGACTGCTGACTACAATGACCAAATTGCACCGGGTAACGCACGGCCGCCGCAGGAACACGACAACGCGGAAGAACCGGTACTGTGGGTTCTTAGGAACGGCGTGTACGAGGCAGCGGATGCCGACGAAGCAGCCGATGCATCAGCGGAACGCAATGAGGCCCCGAGCGTCGCGGATATCCTCGAAGAAGGTAACATAGAAAGAGATATTCTTTAACATTAAAAGTCTTCTTTTTTGGCGAAATTGCTAATTTTAAAAAAGTGTAGGGGATGATGAAAACCTGTTAGACGCTGTATTCTCATACATCGGGTCGACGTTTAATCCTCGTGAGGAATGAGAAGTCAGTATGAGCTGAATACTCTTTCTTTTTTCTGTTTAATAACAGAAAAATAATAATAAACTCTTTTTCCAAACGCTAGATGTGGGCGCGCAATATCAGACCGGCGGGGGACTCCTCCTTCGGTCACAGAGCTGCGCCGACGAAGACACCGACAACGAGGGAGTCAGCGATAACGACGTGTTACCACCAGGGCATAGGTTTACAGTACAAGCCGAAACGACGCGTCGCATAAATCGGTTTCGATTAGACGGACGCGAAATAACAATGGCTATTCGGCAGCCACCCCCAAGATCCTGATACGAATACGGTATCTTGGCTGCAGGGCGCAGTCCGAGATATACACGCGTACCTCACAAGCTCGTGTACCGCGCAAGATTATATAGGTCTGACGATTAAATCAGACAGTTTTGCGTGCGGGGCCGCGTGGCTGTCGTACAGACCGGCGCGAGACTTTCTTGAAAACGACGTGTGGGGTGCAATATCGTCCGTCGCACAGAGTGCCCAGACGTTCCAAATAGACAGATCTTTTGTCATAGAGTCGTGTATAGTCGAAGTACCGCGGGGTACAGGTCGCGTGCAATTAGCGCACGAGTTTGTAAAAAAACACTCTATACTTACCATAATAAACACCGATAATCTCTGTCTACCTAGATCGCTCGCTGTGGCGATGGTATACGCTGAGCGCGGGGAAGTACGCTCCGGGGAGCTGCATGAGAGAT
>JARPRH010000424.1:0-23839 GCA_031763665.1 Calameuta haemorrhoidalis | reverse complement strand
AGACAATTTTTGTTTAGAATAATTTTTTCTATCTAAAATCTTCCGATGTACCAGAAGTGGTGCTACACCCTGTATATTGTAGCGTTATACCGTTGCAGGCATAAAAATATGGTTATTTTAAAAATATTCGGGTAAAAAGTAGTATATGCCACACGGGAGGAGCGGATTTTCACCTCGCACTCGGCGAAAATCGCGCACTTTCCTCCCTAGTAGCATAATGTACTATTAACCACCGTGTACGAGTTGCGTTTGACTGAAGCTTACCTTAAAACAATTTCGAATTGTGAATTCAGCATAAAGCTGCTGCACGAAGCTAAAGCGGTCCACCAGTATCGGAAATCTGTCAAAAATGACAAAATTTCGAACGAAAATATCTCCCTTATTATGTATGCAATCCGCACGACCTTTTCTCATCTCTATTATTTTTCCCCGCTCTACAAGTTTTGCATATAAAGTTTCTCAATATCATTTGAAATGTCGTCACATTAGATTTTCGAAATTGTGCACCGCTTACCGAAATCTCTAAGTCGCTTCGTTCAGAAAATTGGCCCTTCAACGCGGCCTCGGACAACTTCCGGATTTTCCTCAGATTTCCAACCCCCAAAATCGAAACGGCTCAAAAACACGACTCGCGTCGTCGATAGCCCAGGCAAGAAGAAATCAGTCCTCTTTTCAATTACAATCGGCAGTACAGGAGACGATTACCCTGTCCCTTATCCACAACTGCTTCTAATTGGTCGTTCGGCCCCAATCGGAAATTTCAATATGACACTACGCGGAAAAATTCAAAAGGTGTCTCCGCGAGAATTCGTACAAATCGGGAACAGCGATAACAGGCTGTCCGGCCATGGGTTCCTTCGTCCCATAGGAATAGCAAAGGTTCACCAAACGTCCCCGGATCCTCCGTTCGCGAGTATTCATTCCTATTTTCGCTAGCGGTGGGCCTCCTTCACGGGTTGTCGTGCGTTGCGGGTGCTCCGTAATTGGTAGGTCTCTCTCACGTAGGATGAGTAATAGCTCCCTGCTAGTGACTTGGTACGTGTAGACCAATTCATATGGCCCGGGTGATATCATGCGTAGAGTTGTTCATATTCGCGAGGTGAATGGTGAGATGAGCGACAGCGCGCGCAGATAGGACCAGCTGATACCCGGACGTCCCTCAGCCTTTCGTCCTCTTCCTCCCACGTTGATAATTCCTCTCGAGATTCGATAAGCCCGCGAATACCAAATTGGCGGTATGGAATATAGCAAAAACAAAACAACAGAATCAGAGAAAAATTCTTAACAGTGTTGACCCTTGAGGTGATGGGACCTTGCCTGGATTATTTTCTACATTCGCGTTTCCCCGCGTACCATTATAGTTCCCGCCAAGGACCTGTTGTCACATACATTCCCCTTTTTTAATAGTGAATGGGTAAGACATTCCGACATACAGTCTGTTCAACAAAGAAGGATAAGCGATTTTTCCTAAATTTTTTAAGATTGTATCTAGTTTCTTTTTTGACATGAATGTACTTTCAAATGCCTATAGCGGACTTATCTAATATATTGTCCAATCCCCATTTTTTCCGAGAATGGCCTGGCTAACAGTTTTTCTGCGTACTTTGTTTATAAGGAACGCCATATCTTCCTGATGTGTAAAGACAACTGCTTTAGGTTGGAGACACACTTTTCCTCCAGTTTCCTCTTTATTAAACTCCACACAGTTTCAATGGGAGTAGCACCTGGAAAATGTGCAGGCCAGTTCAACCTTTTGACGTTGTTTTCCTCTTTCCAGACGGTGCAAAGGCGGCTCCGATGTTTGGGGTCGTTATCTTCTTATAAGATCCAAGTATCATTTTTGCTTCCGAACATCTTTTTAGCGGTCCTCGAAAGACCATATTGATAAATCTTGAGCATTTTTTCTGCAGTCAAGTTTTTAGTAAAGATCTCTAAACAGACGAAACCGCGCCATGGCATCCAGATGCCAATCCCATTGAAAATGTGTGGAGTTTAGTATGTATAGAGGAAACTGGCAAAAAAGTGTTTCCCCATCCTAAAACAGTTATCTCTATACATCAGGAAGATATGGCATTCCTTATCAACAAAGTACGCAGAAAAACTGGTTGAGAGCATGCCGAGAAGATGCCAAGCCACCCTCGATAACAATGGGGATAGACCTTTGAAAGTACATTCATGTCAAAAAAGGAACAAAATAAAATTTTTAAAACTTTAGGAAAAATAGAATATCCTTTTTTGTTGAACATACTGTATTCTATACAGTCGAGCCTAAATATGTTTTGCATGCGGCTTATTTTCTAGTTCTCTATTTAAAAGAAATCCGTGAACCTCATATTTTCAGGCGTATCGCCTTTTTGTAATAGATAATACATATAAAGATTACTATGAAAAGCTTACATAGTATGGCATCATACACTTATTCAAATAAATAAGAAGAAATGAAGATGAGCCAATGTTTGAACTATGGATACGACTCTTTATCGATATTACCATATCACATGTCTAGAAAGTAACTCTTATTGAAGATTGTTGTCATTTAAGGATTCAGGTGCAGTTAGAAGGACATTTCCGGCGGCCGGAAGTCAAGCCGAAGGAAGTGACGCCTTTGTGTTGCGCATAACAATAATAGGATGGAATCGACTCTGTCGCAAGTCATCACTATAACGTCATTCTTTCAATAATGCTATGAAATATGTTAATTTGAACAAGTCCTTGACGCCACGGAATACCAAGATACTTCCTTTTGTTTTCTTTTTCTTGGATATAAAGATTAGGTCTGCGTAAGTCCTAAAAAAAATAAAAGGTCGTAGCAATATTAAAGCAGTTTTTATATATAAAAGATATTCCACGTAATATCATAAATTCATGGTATGATTTATCATGTTAGAAACTATTTGTACTATTCGTTATTCTTTTAATTTTTAGAACTTTAAATTTTCAGTTAAAGTCCTATACTGAAAAGAAAACAATTCTGTAGCGTAAACCTAAATTAGTTCATATAGTCGCACACGATCATATGTTAACTCATTTCTACAGTAATCTGCGATAATTTCTACTAAATTATCAATCATTCGAAAGTCTAATCAAGTTCAATCAATCACTAGTGTATTTCGTGTTTTTTTTACTTTTGTTCAAATAAAGTAAACACAGTCTATATGAACTATAATGAGTTTGGTTATAATTATTTTTTAATTTGAATCGTCAGAGAGCACTGAAGGCTAGTAATTTTTGTGAATTTTAAAACCGTTGGAGCGATTCTTTCTATTTTTGACGATGATTATTTATAGCCTATGAATACGTTTAAATATTCTTTCTACATACAACACATACTCACCACGTGTTTGACATACGTTTCATTATGTATTTACAATATGCATTTTGAGACAATGTTTTTTATAAAACATTAATAAATACTTACAAAAATGCCCATCGACGAGAAGATTTCGAGCGATTTTTACTGTATTGCAGGATTATTACGAAAATTTATAAGCGTTTTATATTGTTTAATGTTCCAAATATTTGAGCTGAACGTAAATAATAAAATCTTATTAAAAAACATGTCTACTCAGTTAGTTAGCCCTTATTTATGGTTTTTGATCATTTTTATACCGCCAACCCCCTGATCGATTCAAAATAAATTTATCCCTAGAATTGTACTTTGGAGTCCAAGAAACTCCGATATGTTTGGTGATCCCTACCTTTGACATTGAGCAAAATAACGAGGTCTCATCGCAACTAAACAAAATTTGAACCCTTTCGTAAAAATGTTATACGGCCTTGCAGAAATATAATATATTCTGCCCTTTTTTCTCTGCCGCGATACTTCTGAAAAATAAAAACAAAAAATAACTGTTCGGAAATTTCTAGGTGAGAATGACACCCCAAACTCAATGCTTTGCAAATGGAGAAAAAAATCCTGCAATCATTGCCGGTGTAAATTTTACTAAATTTTTTATTCATCACTCTAGAACGTAATCCTATTGGTGTAACCGTATAGAGGAGATAATTGAAATTCAGAATTTATGTCAAAACTGGAATTCTGCATCTACTCATGTTTTGCTCCAGAAAACTTGTGTTTTTTGTTCAGACATAACCCTTTGAGATCGTATGTCTGCTCTCCGCCACTAAATACTTGTATTTGAGGTAAATAGTTGTAGATCGAGCAGGATTTGTCGACTATATATCACAGAAGGCCTTGCAGATCTAATAGTCCTTAGGTAAATACATAGAATATTCGTGCCGGTATGTTTATTTACAAAGAAGTAGAGTGCGCTAGAGACTTATGTTAGTCAAGTCCTAAATTTCCTAGTCCAAGTGTCCGACAAATGGATGACAGAAAATAATGTCTGCAAGAGATATTGTTGTTTGGTTCCTATTTCTATGTATATGATAGCCTATCGGTACATTATCTTTATTTTGGATAAAGTTTTCTTTGTCGAGATATCTGAAATTCACGGTGGTAGAAATTCTGTATTTTTTTTCATTGCGTGTTTATAGTAAGCACGCTATCTATTGCGTTATCGACTATCTGCAATTTCCTTGTAAATAAATGCAATATTAGTTGCATCAGGTGCAACAATAGACAAATTACTTTTATTCAATTAGCTTGATTACAATTTCCTTTGATTGCATACTTTTTATTAACTTTAATAATATTCATCATTCTGGTTTACAAAGAACATTACTTTAGTGTCCCCCTCCGATGTTGATAAAACTCAACTATGTTGTAACGCTTGAAAAATTAAGAGAAACGTATCTTTTTTATCGACAGAAAAACAGTTTTAGGGGGTGGAATCAACCCTCAATGTTCGGCATGTCGAGGGGTGATAATGCAGTTTCACCTAGAAGGGGTGAACCGATTTCAATGAAATAAAAACTAAAATGTTTCTCATCGCGAGTAATGAAAAGTACACCTAGACACTAAAAAGAAATTTTCACATATAGATCAATAAAAATCGGTACTATGGTGTAGTCGCTAGTATACTTGCCTCTAGGCGGAAGCTGGGAGAGCGGGGGGAACATTTAAATTAATTGATATTCAAATACTGATGTTAAGGGGGTAAACGACTTGCTCGAGTTTGTCTTTAAATTTATTGAAAATGTGCCCGGTTCTCACCATAAGGCAAAAATCTTGACCTGAAATTCCAAGGTAAAGGTAATTGCAAGGTAAATTGGTAATTCCAATTTTGCGGAACCATGGATGGAGATGATATTCACTGAATGAGAGTTAGAGACTCACCTGGTGACGTAGCCATACATAATTTCTTTCCACTCTGTACAATCACTTCGGGAGTTCAATCTATTTTTTTTTTAAACAATTCGCAAATAATGTAATCTTTAGCAGTGGCATTGCATAAAATTACAAAAATATATGGTAAATATGGATTTCAGTTAAATAACAAGTATATTTCAGTGAAAAACACAGCGGGTGCATGGCGAAATCTAATGGAGCCATACTAGGGTAATTAATTTAGAGCCCGCTTAGGCTTAATCATGGTAACAAGCACGCAAATCAGTAATGATTTTGCCAGATAACAAACTCATAAAGCAATTCTAGATTTCCATCACGAAACTTAATAAGGCCTTGAGAGGTTAATTACTTAAGGGCCCGCTCAAGCTTGACCATGATATCAAATACACAAATTAATTTACCAAATTTCGCATCCAAAACAAGTAACTTTTTACATTTTGGTCGGCCCTAATGGATCTGCCATTTGAATTTCTAAATTTTAATTTCAGATTCGAAATCAATCACCACGAAAACCCTCGAGTATCGAGTTTCGTACAAATCAAATAACATTTTACACTTTGATCTGCCATATTGGATCCACCATTTTGAATTTGTTTACTTTGAGTTCAAATTCGTAATCCTCAACCTCAAAAATCCTCAAGTACCTAGTCCTAGATGCAACTATTGTGGAATTTAATTGTAAGTATAAGAAATTTACATAGTCGGTTTGGTCTAATGGTTAGCATGCTCGTAGTTAGGTAATTAAGTAATTAAGTAGGTTGCGCAGGTCTCTTAGGTTCGAATCCCGCAAATGTTACGTCTCGGAGAGCATATTATGAAAATGTACGATTTCTTTTTTTGTTAACATCTAATTTCATAATAGATTGCAATAACTCTTAGGGCAGTTTCAGGAAATCTAAAAGAGATTCACAGAAGTGTTAGGATATTTCTGAGAGTTTAGCGGCGTAGTAGGGACCCAAAAAAGGCTTACCAGAGAATGGTGTAAAATCTGAGGATCTGAGTTTTATCAGTTTTCTTGTCTTCACCCCTCCCTTATCCAATGGCAGAAGGAGGTTATTAATTATTTCAGTAACCTAACTATTGAAATATTTCAATAACCTAACTTAGTGCTATGCGAACTGTCAATGTGCGTTTATGTGCCTACTGTCATTTTTTAGAGAGGTCGCACTATCGTGTCGGCCACTTGCGCCCAACTACAACTGGTGCGATTGTAATGACTGACTCGTATATCCATTCAGCATTATTATATAAAGAAATTTGCGTTTTTTTATAGACAATTGATTACAAATTAGTCAAAATTGTAATATGTCTTCCCGTGCTCAAAGTTGAAGGTTACCAGAAAATTCTTTAAAAAAGCGGATAAAAACTTTAAGGTCTTATTTTTTGAATAATTTACAAAGATACGTGCGATGATAGTCATGTACGTGATTGTTCAGACAACTCCAGCAGATAGACTCTATCAAGCTATAATGATTTTCATCAATATGGTCAATTTTTTAATTTTTTTACATATCAAAATAAATACCTTTCTTGAAACATGGACAAGTACACCAATTTTTTTCTTAAGTAAAGTATCTAAAGAATGTCACCTTCAATTAAAAAAATTTTGAAAAACAAAAGTTACATATCTTAAATTTTACCCACAAATTTTGCGCCTCTCTATCATGTTACATAGTTTCAAATTTACATGCGTTTGAGAATTGACATGGGTCTTTTTGACCTAGCCTGACAAGGGTGTGCCAACATGAAGTGTGACAACAGAGGGTTAAATAGGATTAACGAATTACGTTCGAGTATTCTTCTCAAATGTTGCACATCCCTAGTTGAAATTGTATATAGGTTCTAACCGGGTACAAGCGACTTTTCCTGACTTTTGTCTAGGCACTAACTAAAAAAACTACCTAACACCCGACCAGAAATGAAATGTATGCCGTATCTAGCTGCTAGTTATGTCAAACTATCTAAATCATAGACAGTTTTACAGATCAATTCCTTACTACTCATGTATGATTGATACGGAAAATAGTTTTAACTGTTTTGTCCTTCATTAAATAGAAATATGCAATATGTAATTGACATAATAGAAAAATTGTATGATTAAAATAATATTTAAAAAATAGATGCATACGTTTACTATCTGTGTTGCCGTCAATAGGAATTAAACCTGCGATTGTCAGGATTCTCAAATTGAGGAGTGTAACATTCTACCCAAGAAGCCACCAGCTCGATGTGTACATACTAATTGCTACAGTTGGAGGTAACAATTAACACTATTTGCGTATATGTATAACGTAAACTTTGCATAATTCTTCTGACAATGTGATTCTCATATTGCCTATACTCTTAATTATTATATGATAGACTAAATATTACGACTTTATGGTGTATTTGCAAACATATTTGATAAGATTTAAATAAAATCTTGATTTTCAATAATCGTACTAAATGTTATATTAAAATGTTTTATATTATATAAAAAAATATATTACATAAGCATAAGCACGAGCTTAATCGTTATGGCTAAGCATTGTCATAATATTTACAAGTTTTGCACATTGGATGGGGTTGAATTATTTACGATCCATTATAAACACATAACTTCTGCCCTGAACATTCATGAGGCTCAATTCATAAACTGTCACTATAACAAAGAACTGTCTGAACTGATCTTAGGTTATTAATTCTTGGCGTACTAGCAAGTACCTAGTTCAATCCTAGATAAGCTTCCATGGTAGGGAAAGAGTCAATCGCTATATTGTACCTAGTTTAGCGATTGGACGTACTGATGTGCATCACGCTAGGTTCTAGCTAGGTTTCCATTATCAGGGATGCCTAGTGTCAGTCCAACAAGAATCTTTTCCTTATTGGGGAAACGATTAGGAAATTTCTATTAGAGATGATTTGATAATCATCTCTGAATTCTATACAATGGGAATATAGCCATTAACAACTTTGCAATGTTTTGCAAAGATCAAACCTTTATCGAAATGTTCATCTTGTAACCACATAGAGGAATCGGTTTTCAAAAAATTGTTAAGTGACATCTTACCTCTTAAAAAATTAAAAGATTATGAAGTTACGAAATATAATATTTCTTTGTTGTATAAATTCTTGATAGTATTATAAATGATATGCATTTTTGTAGTTCTTGTTATTTGTTTGTTTCGTTATTTATCAACGATTAATGTAAATACATATATCATTTTTATATTGTAACGTGGCATTACAAAGCTGAAGGGGGAAAGATAAATAAATAGTACTTATAAGGGTTGACAGCGGGTTGGGTGGCACAGTGGTTAGTGTCCTGGCTTGGTACGTCGTAGATATCGAGTTCGATTTCCAACCAGAATTCCTAATTTTTTCGAAATTCCTAGCCCTCTAAAGCCTCCTGGCAGTCCGAAGATTAAAAGTAATTATAACGGGGGGTCCAGGCAACCCGTTATAATGTATATAATTTTCTTTAATGTATTTTTAATTTTATAACCCAACATTTTATTATTATGTAAACTCTAAAAATTCAAAATTTTGGAAATTTAATGAAAATATAGGTAAACTTTTAATAAAACTTAATAGAAAGCATGCCTTGATAAAACCGTAAAAATACAATCTTTTTAAATAAAAAGCTTTCAGCTATTATTTTCTCTTTCCATAACCATGTATCATGTAGCTTTAAGTCCTCGTTACTTTTCCATACCTTGTTACATCATTGCACAATAAATTTGTATGCATATCGTGTTTTTGGAACGTTGGACAGACTCGGTAAAAAATAATGATTGACAATTCTTTCATTACGCATGCCATTTAAATGAGAAAGAAACCGAGTTTATAAATAACCCTTCTAGTGAATATTAAGATAAATTCTTTACCTCAAATTCTTTAACATTTATTTTTAACCGATCTCAAAAGCGGCAAAGCTAAAATTTGTAATCACTCCAAATATCCCGTCCTATTATCCAGTTCTTATTAACATTAATTAAGAAAATGCTTTTGTCCAATACATTTTTATTTACTCGCTGAGAAGCATCTCACGCGTGAAGGGCAGGTGGACATGATTAAATATACGGCATCGCGAAATGTGTGTGAAAGTAATCAGTTATATTTAGTTTAATTATTAAATTTAAGATAAATGTTTCCGAAAATATTTCTGACGCATTAATTGATCATCAAATAATTTTATTTCCAACTGGTTGTTTCTAGTTATTGCAACTAGTTTATCATATTATATATAGCATTATTATGATTACTATGGTCTTATAACATGAAATAATTGAATGCAAATCTTATTGAATGCCTGATTTAAATACTGTGCTTAAAACCGTTTTACAAGCTTTAAAGTCATGAACCTTATCACTTATGATAGTTATCGTGCGGTAATCCGAACAAAAAATTATTCTAAATATGTGCGTTGAAGTCCATGAAAAACTCCATCTACGCCTCGAATCTTTCGGTTAAGACTGTAACTGTTGCCAACCTATGCAATCTATGTGCTATGCTATTGTACGTATCCCAAACATATTTTCGACTAATTGAACGATCGTGCCAACGCTGCTATTTCCGTCAAGTTCATTTATAAAGTTGGTCATTCTGTTGTCTCTGTTTACGCACGGCTGCGAAAGAGTAAAGTCTTGTAAAGAGAGGTTATGCGCATCTTAATAAGAAAATAATGCTCCAAAATAAATCGCGTGAGATTTAAGAGAGAAATGCACTCTGGCAACAAAAGAAATGTCGAACTCTCAGACGTCAACATGAAAGCGGTATTCGGTAAGTTGCCTTGCCATATTATTTGCAAGTAAATATGTGACGTACATTTAATCGACTATTTCAAAATTTATTAAGTGGTGTTTTTATTGATAAAATAACTAACAACTAGTTCCAACTATATCCGGAGACTTGTTGAAAAGATGCGAGCGAATAGTTGGATCTGCTATTGGAGTAGCCGCTAAGTAGCTGCTCCAGAAAACTGGAAACGAGCGAATCATCTGAATTACGTTTATTCAATATGAGATTACGAGGTTTATATATGAATGTAAAATGAGGTAATATTATGCAAGACTGATTAAAACAGATTCTACACTCAACTACAAAAATTATAAAGTTATGGAAATGAAAGTATTTTTATCGATAACGGATAAACAAAAAATTATAATTATTTCATTTTTAAGTATTGTTGTTTCCTTAACAAGAATCAGGAAATTAATTGCATATTGTTGCAGCATCTTATATGTTTATATGTATTGTAATTTACCTTCCTATTGAAAAAAAAGATACAAATTCATGCTCTTACTGTGAACATATACTATACGTATAAAATCATTTTTGTATAAAAGTTCCAATCAATTATGTAAAAAATAAATATATTTTTTATTAGGCGACAAGAAATAACTCGGGACATTTATGCCAATTTCGAACCTTTTGCAACTTCTGTTCGAACTGAAAATATAGAATGCGATACTTCTATGCCATTACGTTCAAATGATTCTCCTCCGTAAGCAAATCGTTGCAATCCTTTCAACGGAAATATCGATATGGGAAGTCACATGCCGATGTACAACTATTTAATAAGGCGCTAGACAATATTGTAAATGTATAATAGTATCCTATGACATGGGCTGGAGCAAATACGGAAATGGCCAAAGCTACGACAGCCTAAACGGTTACGGTGCGATTGCAGGATTCTCAACGAAGAAAGTTAAGAATTTTCAAACTCGAAATCGAAATTGCAAATTATGCGAAAGAGGCTATGAAAAAAAAGATCACGACTGTCAATAAAATTTCCGAGGAAGTGCAAAGGCTATGGAGTCTGATGTAGGTGTCGAGCTTGTGCATGAAAACGCAATCCTGAAGGTCTGTATTTTCAATGCAGTCTCAATGTCTGGGTTTTGATTGGCGATGAGGAACGCTCAACAATCGTAGCAGTTCGCTGTGGGAGCTGGGAAAGAATATTTAATTTAGCTGACAAAAATCATCTCCGTAAACCTTTGGTGCTGTCTTCGTGATAATCTTGCTTCACGAGTGTTAGATTGAGCAACGCGCGTGTCCACGCGCTTTTCCTCTTCTTCCGTCACGTACGCGTGATAATTTCGGCCGCCGCTTACTCCCATTGCTTGCAGCATTGACAAAAGTGAAGCACATCCTTCGTTGAACGTAGATGCAGCTACATAGGCAGCTATGTTTACCGCAATCGACCCACTCGGTACAATCTTCGGACTTATTTTCCATATGAGTTGATTGTAGCTTTTGTTATTTTTTGTGTAAAACTACCTTTATATCTTCCCAGTAAGATTTCATTGCAGAGTTCTGTGTAGATTGGTTTTATTGCTTCTAAAACATTGACTGGTAGAGTTGTATACTCGTGTTGATAAGAGGCAAGTTTTCCGTTCGCGGAAGCGCGTTGCCAAGAGCACCAAGACTCATCTCCGTGCGGACAGTTTTCGTGATGCGGATGATCATCGGTTGAACTATAATGATCGAAGGTTGCCCATATCGCTTTTTTCATATTTTTCACCGGATCTGTGTTAAGACGAATAGCTAAACCGTAATATACCGTCAATTTGTCAATCATTTTCCCGGTTAGCTTGTTTCTGTCGCCAAGTCCTTTATTTTTTTTTTACACATTCGCGCAATCTACGTCTTATTCGCTTTTGGACATGACCAATGCATTCCTTTTTTGTTACAGTAATTCCCTCGCAAGGAGAGGCGCTTAGAATACCGGTGAATGTTTTTGAATCACCGTCGCCGATATAATTAATGTACTGTACGCCGTATTTTTCTTCTGAAGGTCTAAACATTTCGATGATACCATGAACCTCCATTTTTCCGGAAGATCCTGTATGGTTTACTGAGCACACAGATTCGTGTTTTTCGTACCACTTCGTGTACTCGGCTGTGTCGGTTTTGTCACGCCAAGCCTCGCAAATTTTACAGAATAAACTTTTCACGACAATATCCAGAACTTTTCCAGTATGGTAACCGATAATTGAAAAAACTCCAAATAACGAAGTAAAGTCGCGTTTTTTCCATACCTCGCGTGGTTATAATCACCACCACCCTAAATTTGGGTCCTTTATGATCCTCTTTGTATGCAATGGACCGCCGCTTTTCGGAGCGGGCACCTGCTCCGTGATACCTGCGTCGCGCGGCTCGCAGAACGTAACTGTAAAAACGGCCGTAACTCGCTAAATTTTGAATAGATCGACTTGAAATTTTCAGAGAATATTTTTGAAAGATTATACTTTAAGAATCCGCCGAAAACGAAAAATCGACTTTTTTCGAAAATTCTGACTAGATGTAACCCCTTAAAAAACGACAAGAGGAAATCAAAATATGGCGAGCGGCAGCTGCGAAATTGCCAATTACGAAAAGTCGACGAAATATACTGAGAAAATTGCGAAAAGATTTAAGAAAAAATACAGAGCAGAGAGGAGTTCAATACCAGCCAAATTTCGGAATCGAGATAGACTTGGAACGCGTCGATGATGTTGAGATGAATGACAATATCGAGAATGAGATTGCAATCGCTGAAGATTCCTGCAAAATCGTTTACTTCGATCTGGAATCATCGGGTTTTGGCAAATGTGTGGACAGTCCATAAATCGCCGCAAAGAACGATGATCTTACATTTTCCGTGTATATAAATCCTTCAAAATCGATTGCTCCTAGGGCTTCGCTCGCTACTAGATTGGAGAATAAGAGCGGAGAATTTTTTGTTCATGGCACAAAAGTTCCGTCGATTCCTCTGAAAGATGCTCTCCAAAGATTTTTCGAATTCTTCGATTATTCACCGAAACCGTCTCTGCTCATTGCTTACAATGCACGTTTCGATATGATGCTTTTGCTTCAAGGAATAAAACGAACCTCAATGACTCACGACTTCAAACCTATTATCTGTGGATTTTCCGATTCTCTATCTCTACTAAAAAAATAGATTCAGAATCGGAAAGGGAAAGGAAAATTTCAAGTACCAACGTTAGCGTTGGATTTGCTTCAGAAGAAAGCCGAAGAATTTCACGAAGCCTCATATGATGTAGACATTTCTAGAAGAACTTGTTTCTAAATTCATCTGTCCAACGGACTTATGTCGGTACAGCAAACCTTATACCGAGACGCTAAACAAAGCCAGACAAACGTAAAAGACTAGAGCCTTTAAATGGGACGATTTCTGACGGTATGATAAATAAAATTGCACGCGCTGGACTCATGTATTTTAATATGAAAAAAGTGTATCAGCAAAGCGGCTCCTCCGGACTGAAAGAATTTTTATCGGAGAAACAAGGGAATGATAAACCACGAGTAACCAAAACGTTCAAAATACGGAACAGCATTATTACGTTTTTTCAAATACAAAATAACCAGTAATTCGTCTCAATGTATACGTAGAAAGATTTAGTCACTTTTCAAAGCTATGCATGATCATAAATGTATGTCCAGATAAATTATTTTTGTTAATATGTAACACCTGCAAATATTGCTTTTAGTGAATAATAATTTACGAAGTAAAATTTATGATTTATTAATTTTATTTATTTATCTGTTTGTTTATTTATTTGTTTTTGTTCCAACAGTACGCGAATCGCTCAAAAATTGTACAATCGTGCAAAAATTATCGTACGTTAATTTGAAAATCGCGCGTCCACGTTCTCCCCTCTTACACGTCACGATAGTATTGCCGTATCGTTCAAATCTGTTTACTCGAAAATATCATAAGACGATCTTTACAATTCTTTATCTCTGAAACTAGATGGTCGGTGGCTTCCAAACTTGTTGACGTGTACCGATAAATATCTGTCATTTTTACAAAAAAATTTTATCAACACGGTAAAAAAACGGTAAGAAGGATTTATTTACTGTGATCAAAAATGTAATCCAACTTTCGCATTACATAGGGGATGCCATGTATAAGGTTTTTTTTTTCAATGATGATTTTCTCGGGTTCTAGGTTGTTAATAATTTTCTAACTTCACACATTTATTCAAGAAACATCGCATAATAAATAGCTGAAGTTTCAACAATTTCCTAAGAAAATTGATACCTCTCGATAACTGCCATAAAACATAAATTACAATCGTTGTTAAATTGATAATGAAAAATAATTTGTATTCATAATAAAAGAGTGATAAGCATAATTTAAAGGAAATATTATTTTTAATTTAGAAAAGTTGTTTCGGTTCAATAATGCAAGAATGTGTTGAATAGAAGAAGAAAAAAGTTTAATGACCGGCAAAGGCACACTCGCGAGCATGGCTACGAAAGGCGGCAGAACTCTTTGAGGAACACCGATGAACCTCTATGATTTCGCTGATGCTTTTTTAGTCACCCGGTGTAATGAACAGCATCACTCTGTTCGAACGGCCCCGCGATGTCAATGACTTGAACGAAGGAGCCTTGACCGCGAAGAAGTTCTCTGACGTCGAGAAATGGTATACAAAGTGTTGAGACTTCTTTAGAGCCGCTCACTGGTGGCGTAATCACGGCCACCACATGGAAATGAATACATAATACGGACGCGACCTGTAATCCGAGCATCCGTATGTATATATCTTTAGAAGACCTTTGAATATAAGGGTCAATAAAAACACTCAACCTGGTGCTATACGTTTCGATTGTGATTGATATGTCGATTATCTATCCTAAGGAGTGAATAAACTATTACATTTCACAGAATCTCACTCCCGTAATTTTGTTTTCTGTTTGTCTTTACGAATATGCTACGTTATGGATACGGGCACTTAATTAAATATCGACAATTGATTATGCAATATCGATAAACTTCAAGCTTTGTTAGCTTATTATCAATGATATACTATCGTCAGAATAATTTTTACTTATGTATCAATTTGAAAAAAAGTAACCTGTGTTTCTCAATTGATATTCGGTCATTGCACCACATTGGGAGAGTCAGATTAACGGTAATTTATTTACATGACCACAAAAGATAAAATGTAAAATTTATGTAGGGGGAATAATCATCTGAACGATTAAAATAGTTGGGCAATTAGCACCGCTAATTTCGCAAAGTTCACAATCAATCATAATTGGTATGGGTAATTTTCCTGTTGGCACGTAGTCTACGTGACTTCGTGCTCGAATAGTCAAGTGTGAGGACCTGAGATCTTGCATTGTAAAAGCGAGGCTCTGGTTGAAAAACCGGATGTGCCGCTATCGACTTAAATAAAATAAGTAGTTGTCCTACGGTAAAGCGAAACGCAGTTTTATATACCACAAGAGTCTAGAATCTATCTCGAATAGGTGGTTCCAAATGAAATTGGTGGAATAAATCATACGTTTACAACACCAATTTGTTGGCTGGATAGGCTTTAGCCCAAGAGGCTTCTTGGAATACAGGGGAAAAAAGGGAGCAAAATATATAGTTTTTGTGCTGGTAAAGCGAAATCCTTAAACTGCCCTCTGTTCTGCTCAGGGGGACAATCACGTTATACTTAATTTTACGAAAATTTGAAAATTGATTTAAAAAAATACTTACTTTACGTTATCTTTCAGTTATTGAAGGGTTATTGAAGAATATCGTCTTACTTGAAATTGATTCTACCGGAGAAATCATGTAAGCGGGATAACTTCAGTTGATTAAATATTGTTCAATAATACTATAAAGTCTATCCTGCTTCTTTATCGTATTAGGTATTTAATATTCATGAATATATAATGGAATACAGGTATTCCTGATATATAGTTGCGCATCCTACGAACATACATGTAGAATAGCCAATATACGATATTCTAGGTAGTTGCATATCTACGGAAGGGCTAACTAGGCATTAGAATATTCGTGACCGGTCTTGGTGTGACCGTGCCCATTCTTCGAATTCAAGGTCTATAAGATTTTACGAGGGTCACGATAAAGGTCTGCTTCCCATTATGTGTTTCCAGTTATTTCTAGTACCTATACTATTTTATATATAATTTTTCTCTATTTATTTTCTAAGAGTGGATGGTATTCATAACTTCTCAATTTTTATTCACTAATTTATTTTGTCTTTGAATAATTTACAGAACATAGCAGACAATATTTAATCCTACTGTAGTGAACACGTATGCGCTGTAGCAGCCAAAGAAATTCTCTTGGGAATCGTCGTTGGAAATATTTTTATGTGACTTTTGAAAAAAATATCAACGAAACAGCAGAATGTGGAAGACAATTATACAACTCTTGTTTAAGTGCTTGTGCCATTGAAAATCATACTTTTCACTGGATAACAATAACAAAAATGATCAGCGATTGAAAAACATGCATTCTTGGATCTACGAAATAATAACATTGCCGGCAAAATCGTGAAGGACATAAGAAGCATAAGTGCCGTTGTAATATATTTTAGGATCAGCGACTCGCCCCGGTTTCGTCAATTTTGATTTGACGTTGATTTTTCACTGCAAACCGCATAAAAAACACGCTCATTGTGGACTATCTTTTAAAGATGGGTTTATTCTGCCGTGAACTTTTCTTAAAACTTTTTATGCTCAATACTTAATTCTTCCATAAATTGTATTCTTATGTATAATATGTTTGTAACGGTTTTAGGTACCGAAAGGCAAGGAAGCGCTTTGCATAGCCGTTCTTTTGTCCACTTGCTTCACTGAAATCATCACTGTTCGGCTCCCTTTTTATTATAGATTAATCTTTCATACATATAAACATTCCTCCAGAGATCCTCTACAAAATTGTGAAAACTCGAGATTAGACCAAACATACAGTTAGACAGACGTCTTCTGGGAATTAATTTTATGCTATGTAGAGAAAGGAAGAGAATCTGAAGACTGTTGAAATAGAAATGTATAATAAATCAGACTATACCATAAAAGACTTTCTACTCTATGCTGTAACATAATATTATGATCACTAAAATCTCTGATATGCATATGGTCCCAATGAATCATTTACATGAAAAAATTGAAATTATTTTACATATCATTAAGTTGATTTGATGAATAATATTCGTCAGGGAATGATGCCAGGTATAAATTCATATGTTGTGAAATTTAAAAAAAATTTGAACACCTTATTATAGATAAACATTTGAAAAAGAGAATCTTTGACTTTAATATCTTGTTTCTCATTCATAATATCTAGTTTCAATTAATAAAGTTACTACAACTGCGGGATCAGGTTTTAAGTCATCATTAAAATCTAGTAGTATTCAGAAGAGTACGGGCTTATGTATGAAAAGCAAGTAGAAGAAGTAAAAGTTCTCGATTTATACATATCATTTAAATTAATACCGAAAGTATTTTCAGAAAAAGAAAAAATGTATAAAGATAACAATTTTGTAGAGTGGGTATGAGTTAGGATAATGAACAGCGAAATGAAAAAAGAATCGAAAAAATATAAATAGACTGTGTGCCAGTAATTTCATGCGGTATAACATAAGTAAGAGTTACTTGCATCCTTTCATATTACATAGAGCTTCAAGTGTTGTCATAAAAGTGTTTATATAATCGCATTAAATCATATACGAAACAAATTGATTAAATATATATTTCGCTGGAATACCGGAACGTACAAAAAACTTAGATATTCAATTGATCAATAGTGCTTTAGTATGTAGTGCTTCCAATCGCAAAGTTGCGACATTATGTCTTCGTACTCTAAAATTTAGTTCCCATTCTCATGTAATTGTGACAAGTATAAATGAAAATGGCTTATAAAATCACAAAGCGATTAATATTATTTGTAGATTAAACGGTATCGATTGCAGATTCATTACGAACGCTCGTACTGTCAACGAAGGTTCTGTTTATGAATTACGAGGCATTAATGTACCAATATTCTACAAGATATTAAAATGTGTCCTATTATTGGTAATGTGAAATAGAAGCCGCTAGAAAGACAATGAGGATCACTGTTGCACGAGTATATAAATAAAAGAGTCGACGCCGCTGAAGCCGGCGGGATTTTATGGCGGGAACCGTCTCTGTCCGAAGGCTGTTCACCGGCTAAAACCAAGACCTCCTCAGTGCAGGGCCTTACATAGCGGTTGCTGCAATAGCCTGAAATAGACCTCGATGCGAATCTCCCTTTAGCTTCTCCCACCGAACTTTTTAGCCTTATTTTGCAAAAACTAAACCCGCAACCACTCAGAAGTTGTTTTTAGTCTCCTTCTCTTTCAGCACCCACCGTCTCTTATTCTTCCGTCTCTCTGTTCCACCTTCTTCATCTGTCTCATGCTTATTCGCTTCTCCGGTGCTCCGAGAGATGCTGGAACGCTTGTTTATCCAAGATCACGGGAGCTTCTGCCCATTCCGATGGTATATCTTATGCATAGGTATAGACAGTCGATGTTCCGAGTTGCTGAGATTCCCACGGAACTTCGCTGAGAATCCAATGCTAACCTGTCCCGACCTAACCTAACCCATTCCTAATATAAAATCCATCATGGTCACGTGAATTGTTCCTTCAACGATCATTACAGCGAAAAGAAACCGTTAGGACACGATATTGATAACATTAAAAATTTTAATTGAAGTTTTACTATCACTGGGCAGTACTTATTGGTAAGACTAACTATTACCTAGTCAATTTATTTATCAAAAGTAATTTTGGAATTTACGAGTTCTTATTCTAATCTAATTTTCAATATCTATACAAAATAGTTAATCATAAGTATTCGTTGAAGTCAAATCATATTTTTAATGTTATTCTTGTAAATTAAAGGACTGTAACGACGATGATACCTTAACACGATTGAGATCACGCAGAAATAATTTGTAATGAGTTTCTATAAAAGCGACAAACTGTAGACTTTGATTGTAACATAATTCATGAAACTGCGCGTGGACTATAGGGACCGGGATGATAAAGCAATGGACGTTTTTCTTTCAGTCAATTCTTCAGGTTTTTATTATCGATGATAATTTTTTACTCAACTAGAGACACTCAACTCTTGAAATAACACAGGCGAAGAAAATCCCTTCACATTTTCGAACTCATGTCCGTCTAGTCCCTAGAGTTTTATCGTTTTTATCTTCCTCTAGGTTCCACAGTGAATCGTAATCGGCAATCCCCTCTCTAAGCCCCAACCAGAGGACTCTTAAGCGGACCCTCAAAGCGGCGCGAGGCCAGTTCGAGAACGCGACCCTAACATTAACATCCGGTAATACGAATCACAAGCGGAAACGATCTATCACAATTATCCACGCAACATGAAGATCACTCTGCTGCTTCTCTTCTCCCTAGCATTTATCTCAGGTTAGTGAACTGTCAAATTTTGCAATAACGCCATTCTCGGTGTATATTTTCTTCACGTTTGGTGTAAATATTTCTACTAGTTTCTCTCATACTTTTTACTCTCCGATGATGAAGATTAAGTGATGATACTGCAGATATTTTCAAAAAGAATATTATTACTGCTCTTAATTAATCTTCGTCTTGGATATAAGATTACTCTTTTGCTAGAGCAGTTAAAATCATTATGGTAGAATATTTGCCAAAGAAACTATTGAGCACCGTATATCACAATCTTTAGTATTTTTTACACAGAAATAAAAATAATCGCTTGTGCGTTATTTCACTTGTGTCATATGACGCATCGTATATTGTATACTCTAAAAATAAAAAATTTCAAGATTCCCGGAGTTTATAATTTTAAAGATCCAAAAGATTCTAAATTCCAGTGGTCTTATATTATTTGTGTTAGAACCAAATTAAGAGACCTTTCGAGACAACAATAATATCAATTTTACGAATATACATGATATTCATAAAATACGCCGAAACATATCTTTATTCAATAAATAATTGTATTATCAGTAAAGCTTAAACGAGGACTAAAGGGATGAAAATAATTGCTTCTCGTAACATCATTGTCAATTATTGGAACCGTATGCATAAAAGTTGATTTTTACAATCGAATGTTATCGACTATTATATAGCTGTATATTATCTACTTTTAACGTTGCATAGATGTTTTTATTTTTAAAATTAATGTGACCTAAACGCTTATTTAAATAAAATGCAAGTCGAATAAGTTGAAACTTAGACGCTACGTGCATTTTCTTTTGTTCATGAACTGCTAGCAGACGTCTCAAGGTCTCCAGGTCGTTTACCACCTGCCCTGCCAGTTTCACGCTCTAGAATATTTCTATCTTTATCTTTCGCTCGTCCTAGGGGCACTTATGTGTTATCTCTATTTAATACCTTAACAACTTCTAAATTATTATTTGTTCATATACCTGAACTAATAAATATGCAAAAAATCAGTTGGAAGAATTGTTCACGTAGAGGAGGTGATAATAATACCTATGAATAGAGAGGAGCTATTTGGCTCTTGGATAGTCCACTGCTCAACTCACTTGTCTGCCCAGCTAACGAAGTTCAATAAACCTACATAAATTGCATTTGCATTTTAACTGCATTCAATTTTATTTTGAAGATCCACGATATTATAACATGATTTCGTAGGATGCAGTGAAATGACAATCCATTGAAAATAAAGATATCACATCATCTCAATAATAATGATATAAAATATGAATTTACATGCCAAAATGATTCATATTTAACTATTTGAAAATATATTTTGAAAAGTATAACAATAGTGTGGTTGGATTCGAATTTTTTGTCCGAATCGTCATTTTGACAATATCGTCATGTGCAATTGGATTCATTACTTATTTAACTTTAGATATCAGAGTAAAATATTTGGTGAGCATTTCTTTTCAAATTTTCTAAGCAATTTGAAAATATCAAAGAATATTTTCGGATATTGATTATCTATATTATATAATTCATTGAAAACGCGGCCATGTCGATTTTCCCATAAGAACCTACGTTCAATCTCTTAATTTGTAGCACCATTAATTATTTGTAAAATAGAGTAAACCTCAGCTATTTCTGACATACATGCTTCTTGTTAATATATGTTTAACATATATATAATTTAGGTATCCATCTGATACCGATTCTTTTAGAAAAGGACTACTTCGAAATGATTAATTTGTGATATCAACTTTTTATTATATTTATCATGACTTCACTAGATCTCCGTTTTATACCTTTTCTGTCAAGGAACAAGTATTTTTTATTAATTATCGTATATCTATATTTTTTGTCAGAATTATTATGTTAAAAAACCCAATGATTCTATTTTGTTAACATCGATTTATAATAAGTTATTTTTAAGTCATCTTGAAAACAAAATTAAATTTAAAAAAGTGTCAATATACAATTTAATTGTTCCCTAATTCATAAAAAAATAGAATCATGATTGTTATAAACTATTTAATTTCTCTGCAATGTTTATTGGATAGAGCTAAACACAGATTTAAAGTGAAAAAAGTAATTGTACGTACAACTCGTCAGTGCCAGACATTGTTGTATAAACTTACTGTAACCCACTAGTCACCGACTAACGTCAACGCAAGACAATTAACTAACGGTCCACATGGGCGTCTTTTGTGGTGATGATAAAGTAGGAAATCAAAGATTAAAATTCAAGCTGTGAATTTTCGGTTTGCTGCCATTTATGATATGCCGGACGTTAACGACGACGTGCTTTGGTGAGATAATGTGAACGCTGAGGAGTCACCTCTATCTACTCTCCCCTCCAACTTATTTCCGTTTCTATTCTATTTCGTCTTCCTTTTTCCTTTCTTTCTTCGGACCGTGCTTTGCATACATTAACGATCTTATTAATACCTCACTTTTATAAATATTCGTTTCTAACGTGTACACCATTTAATTAAGATCTTAGATATATAGATCGTAGAAATTATTATGTATGGAGCATTCCTGTTAAAATTTGTATTCTCTAACCCTGACTAATTGCAATAATTTGGACAATTTTGTCTCGAAAAGTATTTTGAAAAAGAGAATACAACTTTTTTTCGGACATTACTGAATTTTATAGATATGATGGAGCATGACAATATTGTTTCGAGAAGTTCTGTCTAATTGGAGTTTTTCGTATAATCTTATTTTAAAACTAAATTATTCAGCGCTGTATTTCTCGACGAGATATACACTATTGCTCATATATACATACGCAATAACGGTAACGTACGGTAAAAGTAACATTTTCTATAACAATATATTTTATTTCCATAACCGTAATTTTCACCATAATTTTCATGAACGTTTTTCTTATGATTAAAAATGTAAAACTTTACGAAAAACAAATTTTTCTTCTTAAAATTGTATAATAAAACTTTAGACTATGAAAAACTTTTTTTAATATACATAATATAATTCATTTTAAACTGAAAAAATTTCATCGGACTAATTTATTGATAGAGTTAAACATTTTCAAGATATTAATGTTTTAAAAAGTGAATATATCGAAAAATTCAAATTTCTACACAAATAGTACTGTCGAAAATATTAATCGTAGGCTCAAATGAAAAATATGTCAACTCTTTTTCAGAATAGTTTTTGAAAAATAATTGTCCAAATTATTAGAATAAGTCAGGGTTAGAGCATGAAACTTTCAGCGAGAATGCACGATATACACTGATATGGCAATTGCCACTGAATACTATCATATCTCATGAACTTAATTAATATTCAGTAATATATCACGCATCTAATATGATATTTCTAGAAACCTAAATGAATTTTTATATAATATGTTATATCAGAAATAGATAAAGGTTTAGAAAATACTAAGCAATGTCCTTTTTTTTTGCAGCACAAAGAATAACGACCATTCAACTCGATGGGGTGCAGTATTTCGTATCGAGAATGAATCCATACAGTCCGGAATTGAACTATTTCTTAGCTTATCAATATTGTCGCTCACTTGGTCTTCAGTTGGCTTCTTTCGAAACGAAAGAAAAAGCTGACACGATGACCCAATATCTAAAAAATGCTGGCTACACTAAATATGATTTCTGGACGTCTGGCAATAAGCTCGGTACTGATATGTTCCTGTGGATGAGCACGGGATTGCCGTTCAATGCTACTTTTGACTATATGCTCAAGCGACCTGGCAACAGACCCGTAGACGTGCCACCAGGTACCGAACCACAAAGGGTAGCCCGTGAAAGGTAGGATTACAATATCACATTCTTTGAAGAATCTTCAAGAGTATTCTTTTTTTTTCCAAAAAATCTATTTCTGATATTATATTCCAGTGGCGATAGCGGTAGCGCAGATGGCTGTGTAGCAATGGTCGCTCCGACTTTATCATGGGAGGGACAGGATTGTACCCTCATAAAGGATTTTATTTGCGAGCAGACGCGATGCTACTATTACAACTATGGCAGTATTCCAGTTTCCGCGACACAGGGGTAAGAGGTGAGATATTTATTGAAAGTCCAAGAAGCTGCTATTTAAATTTTTAATAAGCAAAAAAAACACCACAACAACAAATTATGGAATTGATGACACCAGTATTAAAGCATCAACCTTGCTGTACATACACTCTCAATGAACAAAAATTAGATACTTTAATAATCTCAAAAAAGAAAGTTTGGGCACTTGTTTAAAGAAATGCCGTTACTATTAAAATTAACCCGATTCACTGATCCAACTGTAATTACACCGGCACACAAAAAAAAAAAAGTAGGGAGTACTTTTGACTAGACCCATATATCCCTATGTATTTTGACGCGCTGAATCCGAATTCGGTGTCCGTTTTGCCC
>JARPRH010000423.1:701108-714713 GCA_031763665.1 Calameuta haemorrhoidalis | reverse complement strand
GAATAACACATCCGCTCACGATCGAGGGCGCGGCCATACTGACGGCTATCTATAGGCACTGCAAGTAACTTTGCTATGTCTTCTTGAGACTTCGTAGTGCTCCTTGTATATATTACTTCGTTTGTTTTATTCTGTGAAATTCTTTTTATTGCAAAAGCACATCGCTTATGAGATTTTGCATCGCGTATCTTTTCATGATCTTTACCATCTTTGTACATTGATAGTAATTATTAAAAATATGCTTTGTTACTTCTGTACCAAAGTAAGCGAACTTATTTTCTTGCTTTTTAAAAAATATATACTGCGATCGGTGAAGAGTTATTATGTAACTTTTTTTTTTATTTTCTGTGCCGCTCCTTATCATAATGCAAAATACATTAGTAGAGACGTCTAAAGCAAGTATTCTACAGTGCTGCGCATTATTTATCATATATCTAGCGATACATTGTTGCTATTGCGACACTTTAGAATAATCATTTATTTATTATTACTATGATCTTAGGTACCCATATGAATGTTATATTTAAATGTGGTGGTTACGGAATTTTTTAAAATTATTTATTGTTCCATTATCGTTTTTACATCTCTCGTTCATTCTGTATTCTGATAGCCAAAAATTTTTACTGGCGCTAGGGCCAGTTTTCTCAGTATCAACAACGCTCCTCTTCACAGCTGACTTTCTAAGCCTCCTCAAAGTGACGATGGAGGGGAAAAAGGTGGGCGGCGATTAGGTAGAGCTCTGCAGTAGCCGAATAGGTTCCAAAATCATGAGATACCGGTTAAGGTACAGTCACAGTTAAGAAGATACGACTGTTTCTTATCTCACTAGTTTTATTCCTTTGGCAAATTAACGGTATTATGGAAATTATTAGCTATATATCATAATTCAACCAAACCGAAGATCAAAGACAAATAAATTTTATAATTTTCAAACTCCACATTGTTCAAATATAATTGTAAAAAATGTGGTATTTTTAATATCAAATGCAATATATGCTCCATCAGTGTAAAATCAATCCTGACGTTACAGAGCTGAGCAATATAGTTATGAATAAAATTATTCTGACACGGAAAAATGCTGTATAAAAGATAAGTAATTCTTTATTACTTTTCTGATTGAAAATTTATTCTCGTATTACGTAAAACGTGTCATTCACGATCCGAGTAGGATGTCTGTAAATTGATTGTCTACTGTTATAAAATTACAGTAATGATAATAATTTTTTCATTAATATATATATAAAATATTGATAACAAATATTTTCATTTGCATAATGATAGTAAACCATAAAAAATGTTAAGAAAATTTTTAACAATGAAATCCTACTTTCACAATTAATAAAATTCCTTGGTTTTACCAAAAGTTTGTACCACGAAATACGCTCTAGTTTCAAACACCCGAGGTACGTCATAAAAATGTCAAAGAAAGAATATTCGTAGGCCGGTTAATCTCAGCTTGGAAATTGACAAGTACAGTGTATGTATAAATTAATGTCATATATGACAATGTATAGAGAGCAGATTGCATATCGTGCTTTGGTATGTGACATATGGCTGGTCATCATGGTCGTAACATTGCACCGTGTCTTTAAAAGGAACTACCAGCACATGCGACGTTCACACAATGGCTATGATAATTCTGAAAAGCGCGTGAATAGAATTTAAAACGTTTCGAGCCTGTTAGTTCCATTAATGCTATTGAGGTGTGATCGTACGACATCACAATGCGAAAACCTCAAGGAAACAAAAGATGCTGGACTAAGGTCTCTGAAATAAATATAAAGTATTAATAAAAAGTATTATCACAGTGCAATACCTTTAAACAGGACTCCGTGTGTTTTATTAATTAAAATTATAATTGCACTTGTTAATTTTTAATTTGCACTGACAAACTTTTTGCAGGTATATAAAATAATTGATTCAACAGTCACGCAGTATTGTGTGTCCATTGAGACGTCACTGGTCTCAAAAAGATAAGTATACGTACTGTTGCCAACGAAATAATTTTCTTTGTGCATACATTTGCTTGTGGCCTGAAACAAATCCTCGATAAGCCGCGTATTATGGATTTGTCATACAGGCACAGTGCAGTGGTAGTAAAGAGTCCAAGTACAAGAGATGCATATACAGTTCGAAAATCTAGATAAAATCAGCACACGAGGTACAGATAAGAAAATTTAATTCGCCTAGTAACAATACTTTCAGGTTAGGTACTTTGACATTTCCTTCCCGCGTGAGTAGACGAATAACTGAGAAACAAGCGATTCAAAACTCTATTGGTAGATGTCACTGAAAAACTTTGGTGGCGATAAATAAGAAGATTTTTATTTACTTTGATAATACTGTGTAAGCTTCACTTCCTTTAGCGTTAATACATACACAAGGAACGTTATCATCGGTTCTCTAAGAGGATTGTTAATACCTGCCCTGCACGTCATCCAGAAGACTTTGGAACGATGTATCGCATCGAGAAGGTACACGTGTATTGGTAAAGATGGCCACAGCCTTATGGGACTTTGTGTCTGACGGTTAGTGGGTTAGTGACGGGAAATATGCTGGAAACAACAAAGAAGTTGTAGAGAGGATTGAAATACTACACGACGTCTTTTAAGAAGACACAAAATATACATGAGCTGGACCTCTTTTCAAATATATTTTCGATGTATTTTTAAATTCTCAGACCAACAGTTTGCTGCATGTAGTGGACGATTAACAGAAGTGGATAAAATGAAGGATCTTAAAAATTCAACGGTACGAAATCCATATATTTTCTTAGATATATTTTAGATTTGTAAAATACATGAGCTACTTTGTTCTTTGTGACACAAAGAAATCTTTCTTATCCCCGCACCGAGATAATAGGAATGTAAGTCATCTTGACTAGCTCCAGTTTTGTGGGAGTAAACATACATGTTTTTTATGCGTGATACATTATTTTACAGTGCTATTTGGCATTTTAATTAATACGTTTACGGGACGCGGATCCACCATTTATAATGAAATAATAATTAAGTGTTAAATTACGCCTTACTACGAAGTGCCATAACTATATTTATCGTTTGCATTTCATAGAGAAGTTTCCTATTGTATAACGTCGCATCGATATCTCATTCTTTTTTAACTTCAATTTTCACATTTTCAAATTACTTAGATTAGTCTTCGTCATGCTTTATGCCGGTAGAGAAGATAAATGTTGGCGTTGATTATTACAATAAAGATACAGATATTGTACCGTTTAAAGAGAAGATTTAACCAATGAGAATTTTTCAAACAATTATAGTTGTCAATGAATGCAACGTATAACAGGAAACTAATAAGACAAATAAAATAAATAATAAATATTTACAAAAGAAAATCGTCTTCAACGTGGTTATACTTGTGCATTAAGTTTTCGTAGAACACAAAAATTTTGCAATTGATACATAATAAAAACAGACTTTCACGTATCTAACCTACCCGCAAATTTATAAATCATAAATCATAAGGCACTTGCTCGTACAATTCCAAGATCATGCAATAAATAATCGCATCGTTTTCACGTTACACAAGTCGACTATTTCCAAAAGGATGCACAAAAACTTTTCGAACGTAAAAACGATGCGTACATCTGCATAATAACTTTGTACGCACATTGCGAATCGTAATACAAAAATAGAAATATCTCCTTTAAACTACGACTGTCATTAATATCGAGAGAGCACCCTGTGTCAAGTGACAAAATTCACGTAAGCACGTTAAGCATCAAGATAGAAGCAAATATTACAAGACGAATTCAAATGCCTGAGAATTCGTAAAATTCCAGGACAAACATCATGAACGATACCAAAATAGAGTATTTATGTATTTAGTGATGCCTTTTTTTTTTAAAGCATTCACATAGATAAATCACAATAACGGTAATGACTGTTCGTCTAGAATCCATCCCCATGTACCATTGTCAAAATTCTGGGACATTGTATGCCTATGACAATTAATTGTTGTACACTTATTGAAATTAAATTATTGAAGCTAAAATTTTGATTGTGCGTTTGATAGTGGACATGGGGCTTTACATATTACTCTCAGGCTTTACCAAAATGATCGGCAGACAGAATCGATCAATTGTATAATTGAATTGATCATTACCGTGAGATGCTTCAAATACATAAATTAAAAAAAAATCATAAATCGTTCCACAATGTGAAACTAATAACATACTACTTAAAATTCGGCGAGATACTAACTATTAAATGAACTGTAATTAAGGCATGTAATAATCACGGTAATAAAGCCCATCCATCTATGGCTGTCCTTCTATGTGGCTTGTGTAACAATACATCACAAAGATCGGAGACCACTTGTGAATTAATATTTAAAATGTCGCAGCATTGGTTGCTATGTGTTTCGCATTCATCCACACGCGATGATTCTTAAAATTCAGATTTTTATCAGAATTTTTTTGAATCCGCATACGCTCATCCATTCATACATTTAATATACAAATAATATACAAAAATTTCACACCCTCATTGTTATCAGAATAATTTTTCGATAAGTCAAAAAAGCTTCTTCTGCTCTATCTTCTATTTAGTTTACACCAGAGTGCACTCGCCGTAAGTAAATGCATAAGAACACCGATACCAACTATGAGCACGAGATTGTTGACAACGTTAGTATCACTGATTTCCATTTCCGTGAGAAATTTCGTGGGCTTCTTGTAATGACAATAAAAATCGTCGCACTTCAGATCTTTTCTATCGAATCCATACATCGTATACAGTAGGCTATGGAAACCAGCCCTGAAGTACGATATATGGAATATCCAACGGAACGCGGCTGGCGTATCCATGTAACGAATGCAAAAGCCAAAGACGGAGAAAAGTACAGCAATTATAGGACCGGCGAATACTGCAATCTGTAAAGAGATATTATAAATTGAGAATAAGTATAATTTTCGCTTCTCCGATGCGGCTCTAATGTGTAATAATTACTTGTGAAATTAATTAAGATTATATTAAACCATTTTTCATTACCTTAACAGGAGTCGTAGCACCGATGAAAAATCCCCATGCCTGTGCGGTTAAACTGGCAGCTATACTAACAACCATGAAAGAGATGAAACGATGGGTCTCAATAGGCTGTCCAGTTAGCCAATAACTGACAGCAAGATAAGTAGCAGCGCACGCCGCTTGAAAAGGAATTTCGATGAGCAGCATACTGATGTAGTACGGTGCTAGGCGATACCATCGATTGAAATGTTCCCGCGTTAACATTTGCATTTCTATTGGAACTGTAGACAGAAGAAGTGAACGGTATAGTGAAGATATAGAATAGTGAAATCGATTCTATTGCCGATTACTTCGTCGGTAAGGAAGGAACCTATTAAATCAATTTACTGATTATACTTACAGGCAAGAGTCACGGCCATCTTTCCCGTATAGACAATCAATAATAGAGATCCGTACAAGTATGCATAATTGGCAAGAACACCATTGGCTCGATAACCACTTCCCATGTACAGGTAACCGAATATCACACCGATCATTAAGTGACACATCAGTCGAACCACCAAGAGTGTGTAATCTCTCTTCAGGCACATAAGTTGTCTCTTGTACAGAAGATAACACTGTGCAACGAAGCCTGCTGGTGGTGGAGGTTCCTTGGTATTGCCTGAAAATCGTCGGCAAGTTATCGACTTGGTAGCAGAATGAATCATCAAAGTATTACCGACCACCGATAAGTAAGAGCACGCGATTATCGACCGATGATTCTATGACGGTGACTTAACATTATGCACAGATTTCTCATAGATTCTATACTCACTTTGAAGCTGAGACTTTGGAGCAGGCATGATAGTTTTTTGATCTTCCCACATTTTTTCAGCAGCAGTTGCTAGTTTGTCCACTGATACTCCATATTCACCGATTGCTACTTCCAGTACTGCAAATGAAAAAAATTTTACTTATAAATAATGCGCAAGGAGACATTATATATCATGGAATTTCTATTATGTATATCTAATTCCTATGCTCGACGGCAGTATGTAATTGTAAGGTACAATAATCATTTCCTTATCATAATCTTAGGATCGTAGGAAAGTAGTGAGCACGTGAATAACTGTCCGTTTAGTACAAAATTTAAATTACGTACTGTCAATACCGATTTCACCATTTAAATTAATTACTGTCATTTAATATCACTTAATGTCATCGTTATGTCCATCGACAATTTACAACCGAAGTATATATTATCAAATCATTCTTAGAAAAATAAAAATAACATTATTTACAATACGTGTTTGCACGCTACATTACGCTCAAGGGCAAGTGTCGTATATCATTGAACTTTTGATTTATACCTGCAGTAATTAATGCAGATTCGAAAGGAGTCATTGCATCATTAATGGTCGTATTCATATATTAATTATCAACACAGTTTAGAATATTTATTAACGCACGCGGTTACGACTATTGGACATTTAAAAACTGCGAGCTCTGTTTGCAAAAAAAAAAGGAATCGAATTTCACTAAAACACAGGAAAAGAAAGTAAGTTTCTTTACTGAGTGAAACCCACTAATCTCATAAGTCTCCTGGCAGTTGACACTGTAAATAACTAGAGCACGTCAAAGACAGAGAAGCCTTTAAGAACTAAGACGGTATACTTATCCATAACAATGTCAACGAACCCTACCTAGCCAGATCACTGAGACATTTCGCTGCACGAGTGAAGGAAAATCTATAACTAAATAATTAAAAAAAAAATTGCATAAACTCACGAAAATCAGCAGGATTGTGATAAGGTGGGCACCGTACTCCAACAGATGTTAAATGTGGTAGAAGATTCTGTACAGGACCTCTATATATACAGTGACCAGAGGCAACTGCATAAAGGGAATCGAACATCTCAAATAGCAATGCACTAGGTTGATGTATAGTGCACACTACAGTGCGCCTTTCAATTTTGGCCAATCGTTGAAGTAAAATAATACACTGACTGCACGAGGCAGAATCGAGACCTGTAAAACGCATATTAAATCTTTTAGAAAAAATTGTCTAATTGTCAAAAAAATATTCACTCCTTTCATATCCTTATATATTACCAGTGGTTGGCTCGTCGAGGAATAATACCGAAGGATTGCTCAGTAATTCAAGAGCCACGTCGAGCCTTTTCTTCTGTCCACCGGATAGCCGACCGCATAGTGTGTCGTAGCAGTGACTTAATCCAAGCATCTCCAGTAGATCCAGAACCTGCAAGTAAACGGTAAATGGTGAGTACAAGTTAGTTGAGAAAACTCGAGCAAGGACGACTGGCACACGACTGCGCTGATAAATTATAATCATATCTTTTTAGGCGAAGGTTGGTTTATCAAACGACTTGATAAGGGCTAGTGCAGCGAGTGCATACAGTAACGCTAAATAACCTTTTTTTAATTCTCCCTGCATGCAATAAGGTATCACATTCGATAATTAAAATAACAGATAAGAAAATAAAATCAGGAGACACTAAATAATAAATTTAATTAATACACAGCCGACTATACTTTCATAGTGAAAGTCTCATACACAGCTAGCCAATCATGGATAACATTTAGAAAGGCTGAACAATGCAATTGGTGAATTCCGTTCAAACTTCCCATTATGAAGACACGACTAGCTAGTATGGTCCATGCTGTACGATGATTAATTAATAATGATATTCTCTTGAATGTCTAAGATCCTGTCGTGCCAATTGTCACTTTAACTGCTTTTAATGGCTAAAAATAAAGATATGCAGAAAACTTTGAATGCAACCCAAGGCTATAACTGTTGCTCGGATCCATTGAATATTGATTTTTTAAAGATTGATTCAGCCATGAGAGATCAAAGACTCTGAATTCATGTTGCATCATCATATATGTATATATATATTTCAAAACTTCAAACCTGAGTGTGTTTGTATGCCGAGCTGATGGTATAGCCTAGTTTGAGATGCGCAGCGATACTCATGGCTTCTCCTACAGTTAGTCGAGCTCTCAAACACGAATCTTGTTGAATGTAGCACGAAGTTCGCCTCCATCTTTCGCTATGCGGTACACGAGCCTTGCCATTCACCATGATTTCTCCAGTGACACCTTGTACGCTAATAAACAAAAAAAGAGTCACCCTTAGTTTCTCATTAAGCTTGACAATGATAAAAAAAATTTATTCTAAAAGAATTTTTTTTCGAAGTACAATCCTAGATGGCTAATGACTATTTCATGCAGTGACCAACGATGACGTCATCCTGCACGCAGTAATTTCTGCGATTGACAACAAGATTGATTTAACTTTTAATACGTTGGAGATCACGTGGCGTCTGTCACGATTAATCACTATCAATCTTCTCCATGACAATGGTTGGTATTCTTGTTTGGCTTTCACGACAATTTATTGCCGAGTTACGGACTGTAATTTTTTTATCGCAATCAGTCAAGGACGTTCTTAAGTGGTATCTGGTGTCTGTGCATAAAATGATAAGACATTACTTTCTCGGGATATGGAAATTTTTAAGAATATTATTCAACAAATGACATCGAAACGAAAGTACGCGTTTTGAATTTCGTAGCATGTATAACGATCGCTCTAGTTACGAAATTTGCCGCTAGGTGGTGCACGCGTCGTTACGTCCAGTCGCTGTTCGTCGTTTCATTATAGTCTGTGGGGATTCCCCGGTCTCAGTGCGTTTAATTAATACGATTACGTGATACCTTCTGTTGTGTCTAATAAACCCTCTCGACTGGACCGTAATCACACTCTTCAGCGATTACTGTCTTTACTGGCTAGTGCATTCAGGCATTGTCATGTAAATGAATAAATAGTTTTTTCTTGTATGCAATTCGGATCGCCGAGCTAATGCATTCGTAACAGCTGATCATTCGGTTTTTCCAGTGTTAGCTTGAAGAGGAAAAGAAACAAAAAAGACATTTTCGCATAATCCTCGTGACACATCGTCACAGTTGTAGATAAGTTATGTATGCTCTTCATTCTGAACTTGTACCACCGAAGATAACCCAGTGTTGACTAATTTACTAATAATAAGCAAAAACTGGAATAACGCAACTTTATAATTATTCCAAATGACACAGAAAGAAAAAGGTAATATTGCAATAACGAAACTATATTTGACACCGAATGTCCATCGATGCTTGTAAACTTAACATTTATCAGGCAGTTGAAAAAAAAAAGGTTTCATTGATCTCGCGCATGTCGTGAAATCGGGTCGCGAATGTAAGCAGATATACGAGATGAGTATAAAGTTATATATAAATTTAAGATATCCTTGGCCTGATCCGTTTTTTTCTCGAGTTCACAATACCGCTTGCATAAATATATTTTACACAAGTGCACGAGAGTCTCGCGAAGTAACGAAAAGTATATAAATTTCTCAAAATGCCTGTAGGAGTCTCTTGTCAGTTGTCAATGAAAAAAAAACTGCGTTTGAAATTCATAAAAAAAAAGCTTACGTGTAACCAGCCAGAACGTTTAGTAGAGTCGATTTTCCAGCACCGGAAGGTCCCATGATGGCTGCCAATTCTCCAGCCCTGAATTCCCCGCTTACGCCGTGCAGAATCTCGCTGGTTTCTACAACAGATGCATACGACAAATTATAGGTTAACGTTCGCGGCAAATATTGCGCGTCATTCGCCAGCGCGTGGATACGCGAATAGGTAAAATTGCAGGCTTTCTATCTTGCGAAATTTCAAGGTGAAAGGGATCACAGTTGAGTCTGCACATTGTATTTCGTTAATTGGCTACTTATCGTTATTGTCGATAATAATTCTATAGCCACAATAAACCATCTAGAATCTCGTGTATCTCTGGACTTGCGTAAATCTTGACGCATTAAAATGCACTTTGGTGACCCGATAGTCGCGTTCAATGTCGCCCGACGACAATTTTCGCTACGAATTTTCTCGTAGCGATTCTCATGATTGTGCAATCGGCGCATGCATCGCTGTTACGTAACACGGAAAAGTCAAGGGTGCGGTAAGCCGCTGCTGGCATCTTAAATGACTTTTTTGAGATACCGACGGAAAACGCTCACGGAAGCAAGTGCATCGCTAATTTCCAGTTATAAATCTTCTGCAGAGTCTACGTGGTCTCGTTTAAATTCCCGCCACGAATAACGTATCGTTAGAATACGTTACTTGTTTGCCTCTAGTGCAAAGCTATACGGTTGGCAGTACGAATGAAAATAGTAAGTCATTCTGTAGACGATTCGTACACTACGTAAACTTTATACATATATATATATGTATATAACGTATGTAGTGGTTGTATAAATTTTATGGATCGTTACGAGTGTGGCCAATCGACATATCGCGAAATAAGAAGGTGTATCGTAGGTCAACGAAAATTTCAAAAAATCATTTCCAGCTTTTAATTATACAATCTCGAGCGTTATCAATTTCGTAATTATTTTTGTGATTGCTCGGAATAACATTTTTTCGATGATCTCACGGGGTGTTATATTAATACGGTTAGCACTACCGGATGACCACCAGGAACGGCTGTTTATGAAATTCATGCTTGTCTCTGTGGACTTGAAAGATATAAAAAAAAAAGAGTTGAAAAACCGAATCAATACATCGTGTACAAATGACAGGTCGAAAAAACAAAATTTTTTATCAGAAGATTAAAAAGCGTTGTAGGAGAATCGCGAGATATTCGTATCACCGAAAATTCTACGTAATCACGAAGAACGTGATTTCGCTTATTGATATTTCTTAGCGAAGGAATAAAAAAAGAAGGAAACACGTATCTTTCTTTTTCATCTTAAACACGTATCTTTAAATTGCTTCTGTTCGATTATTACAATCATAATAAACAGAGACGCTGACATCTCAAGATAACATTTAGCGTGAAACCGCCTAGTTACACATAATCAATGACGAGACGAAGATGCATCATCGCCGTATCCTTGAAAATGTTTGTAATCTGTTATCAAATAATGATTAAGCACACTGAGAACTTTCTGGACGGCGTTTCGAGTATACATTAAAAAAAGTATACGCTTGCTGACCAGACGACTTATCGCTATCGAGATTAAGAAAAATTTTCATCCCGTCGTCGTTTCTTTTCGTTTGAGTTTCCGCGTTACTCGTGATAAGAGCAATAGACTAGTGGAAAAAAAATTTCAAAAGCGTCATCAATGATGTAAAAGACGTCTCATCGCTGAATCGAACAGCGAGAATCCCATCGTCTCACAAAGAAGACCAAGCTGAGAGCTTTTCCAGTTAGGAAGAAGATAAATAAATAATTTTTGTTTTCTATGGACAAAGAATATACATACACACACGCGTATACAACAAGCACACCGCACATACATTACTCATCATTTGACTCACTATCATATGTGACAAATGATTAAAAAAGAGGCCAGAAGAAGACCAAACTTAAAGCTTTTCCAGTTACGACGAAGATAAATAACTAATTATTTTTTCTACGGACAAAGAATATACATATACACACACGTATACAACGAACCACATCGTACATGCATTACTCATCATTTGACTCACATTCATATGTGACAAATGATAAAAAAAAGACCAAACATTGAGTCACGTAGATTTTAGCACAGTCCTGAAGAATTAATGATTACGATAGTCCTGTGCATAAAAAAAAGTTTTCTAAGTAATAAAAAAAATCTCACTCATACGCTACACATGTCTTGCTTGAAGTAGCTAACATTACCGAAGTAATAAAGGCAGTATCCACATTAAATGCAAACGCGAACGAGAATCCGTCTTATCCTTCCTTTTACGTCCATTTAAATTTCCATGTTATCATACGGACATCCAGAGCAACGATACGTGCCCCAAGAGTCGTACGTTGCACGTTCATACATAATACGCGCGCATCACTGTATACGTGAACGTCTGAATATTTTCAAATGGACCCATAACCCGGAGAGAGAGCAGTACGTGATAGAAAAAGTCGAAAAGAAAAGCGGCTGCGGACGTGCATCGTGACACAGTTTTACAAGAGTACGCGGCGATTTGCGTATGAACTCGAAAGCAGGAGGTAAAGGCCATCCTGAGCCACGGTGAATTGATTCTCAAAGAGAAGATACGCTGCATGAATAACATGGGAGAAAAATATAAAATATTTCTCCAATCGCACGACGAATAGTCGATCGTTAACCCCAGAGAGTTTTATTTCGACAAGGAAAAAGTCAGCGATCCAAGAATTGAATAGGATTAAAATTTCGGGCCAGACATCAATAACAGGCTCAGGTAAGCCTGAACTCCGTCGCTTGGCGCGAGATTCAAATGTCAGCGGCCATTGGAAATAACATTTCTCACGCAATGTCACGAGGGTACGGCTATTGTCGTGTTGTACCGTTTCCTCTGTCACTCCTATGAATAATACAAAGACGGCTGAACGGATGCGACGGCGAAATGTAATACAGGCGTATTCTCTTAGAATGGCTCGTCGTCAGCGCGTCCGATTCGACCAAATAGCGGAATAATTATTGAAAGCATCGTGCGAGTTACGTCATGCACCTTATCGCCATGCGAAGTTACACGTACTCGTATCGGCTACGTGAAACTACATTTGATATACATTGCTACTGAATTACGTTCTACGTGCTATCGGACGGTGTAGGCTTGGATCAACGGACATTACGTAATTTGACATTGATCTGAATGACAATAATTAAGTCAGTAACACGGGAAGAACGTGAACGACAATTATACAGTAGATGCTATTTTTATACTTGACTGACGACGCTTTTTTACGAGTAAAAAAAAAGTAAATAGTTTTATATTCTATTTCCTGTAAAAGTTTACTCTGCCGTCTAGCCAGACGGCGGAGCTAGTGGTATGTTCGTAAATATGCAAAAATCGAGCCGACCGCCCAACTGCGTTGATGCAAACAGATGATTATTTTACAATTAATATTTACCGGAAGCCATAAAGAACGGTTTGGTTATTCGTCAACAAAGAAGCCTCGTGTTACATGGAACGAGCGTTATATTTTTTGTCCACTGTCACATCTTTTCTAAATCAGTCGTAAATTTGTCTGCTTGTTCGTGGATTAGAGAATCAAGCGGCGTTCTTAACCTAGCGCGTGGGAGATGCAGAAATTTGACGCGGGGCTCAAGACAGAATTTGGGCGTGTCAAACCTAACCTCACTCACGTCAGATTAATTCAAGAGTAACGATACATTGTTAAATTATCAAACATTAGTAACAGGACACACCGAGATAACATTCATTTGCAATGCTACGATCAGTGTAGGCGCGAAGCGTAATTCTAATTCCGTAGTACTGACAGCGCGCATGCGCATGCGCGAGAAAACAATGGCGGCACTTGCCAATCGGTAAAGATACGTATGCACGTCAACAGCGTCCACAGAGCTATATAAGATTATTCGACGTTACCGATAAGAGGCGAAACGTCACGTAAAAACTCATCGTGACTAATACAGAAAATATTACAGGTATTTTTTTCAAACAAATTTCCAAGCCTGCAGACAATAAATTAGGGAACAATGTTATTCCGTAAGGAAGCATACGTCGAGCGCGTAAACATATTTAAGATAAATATTTTTGTGTAAGAGAGCCACCGAAGATTCGTCTAATAGAAAAAACGAGTTGA
>JARPRH010000423.1:685721-700106 GCA_031763665.1 Calameuta haemorrhoidalis | reverse complement strand
AGGAGGTAATTGTTCTTCCTGGGCACGCACGTAACCTCGTGCACGTCGTCGTTACTGGTGTTGTCGACCTGGCAACAACTCAGAGAGGCACGGGACGGCGAGCATTGCGCCCCACTTCCGCCGTTTGTCATTTTTCCGACTACTTTGCGAACCCCCGAACTCGACTTTCGAGTGTTACTTTTTAAGCGTTACTTCCAAAAATATTCGTACGTTTTATCAATCCTCCATCAGCCAGAACACATGACCGAGATACGTTAGTGTTGCCTGTAACAAAGAGAAGAAAAAAAGTTTTTAACATATTACAATTGTCACAGCACAATGCATAATGATGGCTCTTACAATTTCATCCATAAAGACTACAAGCTAAACGTTCATACATATAGATATAGGTACGCATCATTAAAGACAATTATTACGAATTTTATATAACACATGTGTCAGAAGCAAGTGACACGTTATCGTTAACAATCCTTTAGTAATTTACTAATTATTACATCCATCATGACTTATTATTCCAATTAGCCAATGAACATTAACTTTTTTATGGGTTTAAAAAAAATTGATCGTGTCAATTTTTTTTTGTTCATCCTAACGAACGACTACGCGCTCAAATTGTAAAAACCTTCGGCAACTAGAATCGTCATTTTTTTTATTCCTCTCTGTGTTTATCAGTCAGATCGTAACGTGACGTACCGAGCGGATGCAATGCATGCAATCGGCAATGCACATTGGAACTACCTGTGTAATTTTCGTGTACACAAAGCAACGACGCAGTAAACGACGCAGCGAAGGCATGCGCCTAGTTTTACGACTATTTCGGTTTCCGTGAATAGTCTAGGAAAAATAAAAAGCAAGAAAACTCACGTGGCTCAGTCCGACTATCAACTATAGTCACTCTGTACGTTTACCGTGAAAGATCGAACTTTCCACACTAAAAAGTCCGCTCGTTACCGACGACAGTTAAATAAATTGTTCCCGGTGAATTTCCAAATTTATGTCCTCGTCGTCGAAGACAGTATACAACAGAAATTTAAATGGCAAGATACCAACCTCCAACCTCAAAAAGCATGACTAGGCCGTATCTCCAAAAAATAATATTTTTCTGTCACACTATAAAACGCAAATAGCTTCGTTATAAGGAAATTGGAGTATATTGTTTACGGCGTTACGAAAGACAATATTTTTGGCCGTCACGACTCTTTTTTCACAAGTTTTCTCAACGCGGCTTGTGCCAGTCCAAGGGTATTGGGTTCGATTCCCGATCGAAGCTGCTCAATTTTTTTTATTTTCAACGCCCTCTGGCACCCTCGAAAAAATTAATTGTGGCGAGTGCGACAGAGTCACCCGTTATATACATATATAAATGCAACATGTGGCGCAAATCATGTATGCTATATACGAATAAATTAAAAGCTTAGCTTATCGGGAATAACAAGTGCCAACTATTCACCCGCATGAGTTCAATCATCGAAAACTAATAAATAAACTCTACGCGATAGTAACGCGCTTCTCCATAATTATGTCAAAGTTCAAGTTCATCGTATTATCTTCATCTTGTAAGATAACTACGTAACTGCATTCTCAAGAGCATTAAAGTTCCCTGCTACTCTTTACGAGCAGCAATATACAATACTCGTAATGACTTTCATTGGGTCGTGATCGATGAGAAAAAAAAACGTCAAGATACACATAATGCAATCGTGGACTTGACATCTCATATTTTTCTTATCGAATGAGGTTATGGACATATTGAAAAACGACCTGCTTTAAATCCACATTGGCTCGAATGAAATTTTCGAATTTGCCGTTATAAAACAATTACTCATGATAATCAAGTGCACGCTAATCGTGCATTGCTACGTAGATTTTTTTTGGAAATTTTTAACGCCTGATTGGACAATGAATATTTGTTCTTCAAGTGAAATATATATCTATACATATATTTAAAAAAAAATCGTGGGTAAAAGACCTGAAACCACATGATTTTCGAAGTTTTTTATGAGCAGCTGTTGTTATCATTTGCAATTAAATGACATGTATCGAACTTATCAAGTAAAACTTTTACGATAAGCACGTTCGAAAACTCTTGCGATAAACGTTATCAAATACTTCAAATTTCTATGTTGTGATTAAAAAATCGTACATTAAGTACAGGTACACCAGTCTTTATCATTTTCCAAATAATGATATTTCAGATCGTATTTCCAAGTAATTATATTTCCGAGTCTTTTTCGAAAAAATTTACACGAAAAAAAAAACAGTGCGCAAATTTCAGAAATTTATTTATACCTAACCTTCATGAGATTACATTGTTAATTTTGTAGCTATAAGCAGATAAAGGCGTCTGGGGTATCACCGGACCCCACTTCAGTACTTAAAGGGTAATAAGTAACGAGTTGGCCCTAAAAGCCTATTTTAAATTTACCGCGCAACGCCTTTAATAACATCACGCTATTTTTCCCCTTATGCCTTTCTATCGTATAAAGTCGTTGAGATGCGCAGGAATTTTTATAGGACTCATCAGTACTTCCGGTAGGTGGCTAAGAGCTAGATTTAGACTCGGTAATGGACTTCCTTTGTCGCTAGCGAACGCCCTGTGGACGCTAGCTAATAATAGAGGCGTACTAGTGATACGTTTGAAATTTGCTTAGATTTTCTCATGTGTTACGGGACCCGATATTATTTTCTATACGATTCAGAAGACTTACTTGCTGAGATCTACTAAAAGCGTATTACCCTTGAGGATTATAAATCGAGTACGTTTAATTTAGTTGACTGTTACGCCATCGCAATGTGTTGCGGAATTGAAAAGCACCTTGGAGATTAGACGTATGACCCAGAGAGATTGCCATCTGAGTAAGCTAATAGAACATATGTAATTTTGATTTGAATTTTTCGAATTACAACACGTAATGTGCCTGTCTGTATGAATAAGGAAATATTTAGTAATTAGAAAGTTTCTAGCGTATTACGATACATGTCATTATATTTTTCGTAAAATTTTGAATGATACAAATTTTTGATTTCGCAATCCCTGCAGTGAAATTAAGGTTGGTATAAATTAAGGTTACAAATTCATATGTGTATTTGTATATATAATGTTACTGCAATTAATTAATTTATATAACGATATAGTATGGAGCTTTATGAATTTTTGTCATCGAATCGCATAAACGGGATGCAGCACGAGATATGGTAATTTTATGCAAAAGTGATACGAGAAATCATACAAAGAGGTTATTGTAGAGGCAAAAAAGTTTCTAAAAGTCTTGTGCGAAATATTATTATTATTGGATAAATAACGATGCGAATATATCATAAACACGATAGTAGTTGTTGAATCGTGGACAAAGGAATTGTTAATTAATTTTCAAAACGATATAACGTACAATCGTCCATTTTGTCGTTCGTGATAAAAATTTGGCTAATTGGAGAAAAATATGTCACCGCTCGAAAGAGAACAATAATATGATGTATATTAAGTAATTTCCATAAAGATTATAAAACGATTGATAAATGATATATGTTGATACGAGATGCTGAACGTTCGCATAATTATTTCGATTAATCGATTTCAATTTCGGGCAAGGTTAAAAGAACAAAAAGTTTTACTCGATTGGGTCGACGACCTAAACTTTTTCTGTGGTGAAAGTTAATCGTCGTAATAACAAATCGATTGACAACTACGTGGAGCTGTAGAAAGTTCCGAAATGAAATTAATCCATTATAGTTCATTTTTATTACTATCTGTATTCAATAGGAATATGAAAGTGGATACACAGGTTATGAAATAAGAATATCTTGTTGAGTCTCAACGCGTATCAATTAGGAAGAAAGTGTACGAAACTGTCAGTGGACCAAGAAAAAAACATTACAGTAGAAATCAATAAATAATTCAACCAAAACAAATTATGCTGAACGATTGAGAAAAAAGAAAGACTGCAAGAAACTCCTGACGCCAAGAAAAGGTCTCAAGTAAAATACCATCGTGACAACACGTCGTTAGTGTTGTTTTATGGTGGTTTTATTTTTAAGTGGAAAATTTGGCAATGCAGGTATAGAAATATAATTTCAATAAAGTATAGTTATTATAGTAAAATTATTTCAGGGATCTAGTTACATATTAAAAAAGAAAATAATAAAAAACTTACTGTGAAGGTTTCAAAAGAGTTCAGGCGTAGACGAAACAATGGAAAATTTAAGATACTCGCGAGAGACTTTTTCACGAGCATATGTATAAAGAATGAGAAAAACTAATTCTCAATAGACACTCAACTGACTAAATTTCTGATCTTAAACTGTGGCATCCAAGAGGAGCACCGTTATGACCGAAGTCCCGAACAAGACTGAACTGACTGACGGAATCAAGAACGTTTTACGCCAGGGTCGAGACGTCGGTCGGCGCATGTTCCCTCGTTTCGTTCCGTTTCGTTTGGTTCGGTTAGTTGGGCGTTTCGACGCTGCGTCACGTACGTCGCACTGCGCTTATATTCACATGTGTTTTGTTCTAACGTATACAGACAAGAGAGAGAGAGAGAGGAGAGAGACTCGAGCTCTCCCACTTGATCCATCACGTAATGTCAAATGAGTGCGTGGAGCGTAAAAAGATCTAATTATCTAACATCTAAGTATCTAGATATATCTTGTAGGTTATAGCCCTACGTACTGTGCAGATAGGATCTGGTAAGAACGTAAATTCCCTAGAGTGTATCTAGAACATTTTTCTTCAAGGACAACATGCTTGGTTTTCGAAGACGCTTGAATCTTAGGATTATTATCTGTTTACATTAAACTTGGAATTTTTTTGAAACGATTAAAATGTACTGCAGATTGTTGTGAATAAAATTCAAATTTCACTGAGGCTCGGTATTACCAGGCAATTGTTTGACTTTGATCTTGCATTACTCAGATGGCCTCTCTTGCAATTATATAAATATACTAATTGTTAGATAACGCAGAATCGTTTGAAATTTATCTTCATTAATTCTCTCCATATGTCAGTCTACGTGTTATGCGTAATACCCACGTGTTTGAATATAATCTTTACGGAAAAGTAGAGAATGGATATTAATTCAGGCCTGTGTACCAGGAATTGCAATAACTGAACGTCACGAGCTGTCAGATAATTTTTTTGTTTTGAAATTTTCATTTTAAAACTGATGTCATGGACTGGGGCATTATTTTTTTTTCTATTTTTATTATTACCCGCAAGGCACCAACGGCACCTCTTTTGTACTTTCGTAATTAGGAAATTAAATACTATTAAAAATAACTGATAAAGCTTGACATCCATGCCTTAGGTAAAAAAAGACCAAAGGAGAGAAGTTGCGCGCGTACGACAACATCACTGGAAAAATTTCGTATAAAATATTAATGGACCGATATGAATGAACCTGAATGTGTTAAATATATCGTATTGTTATGGAGGATATCGCGTAAAAGTCAATTTATAAGGCAACAAAGATACTTGAACCGAAACATTGATAAAAAATTAACGTTTCTTCCATTAATAAATTTTATGAAATTTGCATACGAAACCCACTGACTTTCGGGTTGTATTAAATAAATATACATAATCAATGAAGTACCTATAGTACAGCTTTGATTGAAGAAATTTTTCCAACATTAATCTCTAGGAATATTGTGGAAAAAAAAATAAGAATTTTAATTAACGCGAAAATGTTTTCGTTCATATCGCCGAACAATGTTTCAGCTAATCAATTATCGGTAATATAAAATGAAATGAACGCATTTCGCCTAATGATATTTCTGCAGGACCAATTAACCTTAATAATTAAAATAGAAAAGGTTCAACGTAAATTTGCGATTAGTCGAAAATTTTGATAATTGCACGGATCAGTGAAAATAATTTTATAACATTATAAAACTAGTATATATGTATATACACGAAAGTAATTTTTTGAAAAAAAAAATCAGCAATTCTGACAACAATATTTCATACAGCTGACCGATTAAAGTCACCCACGTATCACATTACGACAGGTCAAAGTTTCCTTCCACCGAAATAACATTTGCAAGTCGGCTGCAGTTTCGAGGAAATCAAAATAAAAAAAAAACAGCCACAAAATGTATTTTGAAATTCAATCCACGTGTAGCATATAGGTACACATGTCTCAGTGCGGTACCAAGCCGCCTGTTTCACATTCACACACATATTTTTTCTATAATCAAAAATCTAAGAACTCCCTGAGCCCTGAATTTCCGAAATTTTTATTCTTATCTTATCCATATAACAACAATAATAATTAAGCGAGATATCAATTGACATTTTTTTTTCAAAATCACAATAACAATACAAACAATCGATCAACGATTATTTCACGATAAAATTAATTCAAAATCTTTGTATTTCTTTATCCTCTTATCAAATTAGGGTCAAAAACGCGATCTTTGGACTTCCGCATCAATCGAATCTTAACCACCATTCTCGATCGGTCGATTTTCATTGTTTCGCCACTAATGAATACTGGCTATTAGGAACGTGTTAAAAATTTTTCTAAACTTTTTTTTTAAATACTTCAACCCCTCATAAATTTGATCTTTATTTCCTCTCTTTTTTATCCTATCCTCTTTTTCACTCTTTTCTCAATGGGACGTCATAGGACGTAATGCTTAAAGTCACACAAAATCCTGTTCACGTGTCTTACGACTATTATACCGCCAGTCACGATCGAAAAGAAAATCGAGCAATACGACCACCGCGCCCTGTGGATGATTAACATAGAAAGAACCGACCGAATGTGAAGAGATTCTCTGAATATTTATATAATTTCATTACAGCAGAGTCACGGCCACTCGAGCAAAACGAGTTTTTTTTCAGTAAACCAGAGAAATGCTTGTACCGGACTAAAAACGTGTCTCGTAGCGTGTACTTTCTCTACAGTGAATATAGATGTATTGGCTACTGCACCGTATATAGTAAAAAAAAAAAAAAAAAAAAACAATATATTTCAAATTCTACACCACATATCCACATCGATAAATAACACTTCTGAACATGTTCAATTAATTATTTTTATTTTATTCATTAATTCATGTAATTATTTTTTTCATTATTCATACATCATAATCACGGCCAATAAAAGTCTTTTCAATAGTTATTAATGACACTAAAAAATATTTATACCTCAAAAATCATAAGTCACACACGATCATTACCTCTCGTTTCAAAAATGACATATTCCTGCATATCGCGCATATGTTCGTATACATTTAAAAAAAATATTTATGCCCTTATCAGCTTACGAGATAATAATTGACCAGCTCTCGCCTATCTTTCGCTGTTAATAGAATCACGAAAAAATTATTAGACGATATTTAAGATACAGTCAGCATAACGTATGCTAATTGGTATCACCGGATGCCTTGATTGTTAGTGAGTGAAGTTTATATATATATATATAAATCAAATTCTCTAACACGTATAACGTGACGCATTTTAGTTCATGGATATGGATCGCAACGTGCTAAAAATCGCCTACGTCACAGCCGGGTACCGCTGGCATTACAAATTGATAATTATCGAAGTAACTTTTGAAACGGTAGATACGCCATTCGTCTGACGGCTAACCGTGATTTCGATATGGGACGAGATATCGGCAGAAGTATAAATCCGGTATTGTTCCTTACTAGGACTATTTATAAACTGCATATTTATTATGCACCGACACTATTAGTCATTCGCATTGCATCCAAATCGATCGAACGCATCAGTTAGCATTAGACCGTATGATTTATTCGCGGAATATTCGCCTGACGTCCATTGTTCATCGCCTTTGCGAATACTCGCGCGTAATCCCACGTAATATTTCAAGGATCCTTACCAACAGTACATGGAATAGCTTTTATAGGTTAGAAACAGCCTTGCAGTCAATTTTATCTCCAACGACAATCAGCCATAAAATTGACACAATTTGCAGGAAAATTATTTTCACCTACCGACACCATTATATATACGTTCGATATAACGTTGGTGAATATATAGAGTGGTTCAAAAGTTTTTAAATTTACTATTGATAGACTATTAGAGGGGGACGGGGGGAGATTCAATTAGCCAATTACGTGATCGATTTTAATTAGTCCATTTAGAAATATTGTATCTATATACACGTATCTGTATATCTTGTACTTAGGTATATTTCATTTTTAACGTGTATACATATAGATATATATACACACACAATGTCCCCAGGCTTTTAAACTCGTTTTAGGTCAACTAAGAGAAAGGGACGAGGAAAAAATTTTTTTACTGCTATTCGTCTTTCTCTTGCTCTGTCTTGTTCTTGACCAATCGAAAGAAGCAAAGATCTCGATTAACATTTTTCCCGGAATTATACAAAAGGGATGTTAAAATCTCGATACCTGAAACGCATATCGTGATTACTGATTATATTTTTCGATTTTTCAGTTTCGTATCACAATGCTCCATAGAATTCCTTCTAAATGCTTCCTTATGCATGCATACCCGGTGGCCCGGATAAAAAGAATTCCAAGTTTTCCCAAGGGTTTGTACATTGCAATTTTTATTTCGATTTTCAAAATCACCGGTCGACGGCGATACGGGTAACATCTTTTTGCGTTAATTCAAATAAAACAGATGGAATTTGACATTGAAGATTTAGGCTATACACGTTCGATATACGCACGAGGAACGAGACTAGCATAATTTTGAGTCTCATGTTAATTGAGGAGGTTAACGTACGTAGGCGGCTTACGGCATAAGGAATAGTCGAACTCAGGCTTAAGCTAATTCATACACTGTTTTAGATGAATTTTAAATTAATCTCAAAAGCAAAATTGAGGTTTAAAAAAATTATTTTCATCGCCACTGTGTACGTTCTTGTTGGGGCTTTTAGAAGACGATTTCTTACTTTGTATATACATATATGATTATTGGATAATAATGTAACACGTGCTTGGATAAAGTTTTTATGATACGTTGACACGTGCATGTATTACATACCTGTTCACGGGTTGTATTAGATTATGTGTAACCGTAACGAAACCGGTTTGCAAATATGTGGTGTAAGTGTCATATGTGGTTTATAATGTATGCGAACGATGGGAAAATAACTACTATATTAAAATGAGCGATGTTGTTTAAATGTAAATATTTTCAAAAAAAAATTGATGTACTGTCACTTTGATTAATATGTGGACGTAAATTGATCGTGCGAAAATTATGTATCTTTTTTTTTAAATTATCAGTTCGCCGCACCTGTGCGATACTCGAATTCGTTTTAATATATCAAACGGATCGATCAGTGAATTTTCGTGCTTGAATTTTCTAGCCTTACGTGGCTTTGTTATTTATTCATGTTTCTTTGGCTATCGACGAATACTAATTCACGCGTAGGCGTCACGGATTCATGAGCAAATCGACAGTCAAGCGTTACGCATAAAATCCCACAACGGTCATCTCGTACGAATCCACTTGGTGTGGCGTTAAGCGATTAAAATTTCCATAATACGATATTAAATCGACATTGCAAAGACACGGGTATAACGAATGTTACCTTAGGTCAGTGAAATTCCATGTAGCCCCGAACGTGATATCGACGTTATCGAAAATTCGAGGCATTTGGAAAATTAAAAAAAAATTTCACGTGCTCGAAATTCCACGTGTTTCGATTGTGACGTCATCTGTCAGATACCTACCTTGCTGAAGTCGAATTAGAAGATTTATTTCCGATAAGTTAACGTCGCGAGAGCGTTGAAAAAAAATTATTACCCGTTACGATTAAGGAAGTTAGAATTTTCGAAAATTCTCCAAAACGTAAGAGATTTTCGAAAATACGTGAAAAATTTATTTTAACTCAAACGCGTGACTCGTGATTCGCAATTTCAATGGGAAAAACACAATGGCGAATGCCGCTTGTCAATCTCGAGCTAATCGATAACCGAGGTGGCACTTTGGCAACTAAGGTTCTACTGAAGGAACGGATAGCCTCCCGAACGTGAAGGTAAGTACGCATGTGCAGGGAGCATGTGTAGGCGCATTTATCGCGCAATGGCAAAAGATACGCAGTGGTGTCGATAAAGAAAATTCAATTTTATACGTATCACACGTTCGCACGTCCGTATAAGAAAAAGAGCCGATATAAAAATTAAAGGACAATTATTATTTTTAGTAACGAAAGAAAATGCTCGATTCAAAAAATTATACAAAAATAAAAAATTTCGAATTCGTAATTTAGGTTTATCACGCGGAGTCTGAATCATCAAACGTTTTACACTGTGTTGAACATAACCTTGAAGTGGTAATGGTCGAATAAGGAAAATAAAAAAAGTTGACAACTTTTAATTGTTCGAGAGCAAAAAAAAATAAGCTGTCAGCAGTCTTAAAGTTCAATTCCTCCTATGAAATTCTTTTTTTCTTTCTCTTTGTTCGCTCAAGTTTTATCGCACACGTTTTGCAGATACTGACTGATTGTGCTGCTGAAAGAGATTGTATTAATTTAACCACTCAAGAGTATGTATGTTATTTGTGAGAGTCGATTTCGTAAGTGAATAATATTTTACTACCATATATGTATATATATACTCACCATCTACATAACCTATATTCGTGATAAGAGTAGTAGAGATGGACGAAATTCATGCTAGATAATCCTAAAATAAATGATTTTTTATAAATATATTTTTTTCTTTAATGCCAAAAATAGTTTCTTCAAGATCATTCATGTATGTATAAAAACATGAAAGGCCGTTTCGCCGGTCCGTAAAAGTTAATACGTAAAATTTCGTCTAATATTTTAACTATCGATATCTCTCTCGCTCTTGTTATGAGCCTAAGGGGCGAAAATATACGCGCAGCAGTGTTTTATGTAATCGTTCAATTTACATCTCCGCGTTCAATTTTTAGACGAAGCCGATGCGATTAGTTTGCAGAAATCTGTCTTGAGGCGCTATTACAAACGTCTCTAATTAAGTATTGCTCAACGGCACGTTTTTAGTCGTGCTTTCGCTTGCTATGTAGAAACATCGACAATGAGAGGATTGATGGCGCTAGTACATTTTTTTCCTGTCCTGTAAAAAATAAATTTCAGCGTCCATCAACGGTACTTCGGATGGAGAACGGATGAAATAAATTATTCACCGTATAATATACATATGAATACGTATTCTGTCAGTTAACACTTTCTTGGGGAACATGTACATTTTATTGCAATAAAAAAAAACTCTGTACAGTGTATCAGTTCTTTTAGTAATATACGAGCTATTAAGAAATCTTAAGATTACGTCATGAAAGAAACAGTGAATTTTAATTATTTTGATATTACAGCAGTAATCAGTGTGCAAAGTTCGAAAAATAAAATGACTCGATTAAATTTAACGATAAGAGGTAAAAAGTTCAACTAATACTGTAAGAGGGTAACGTAGGATTACTTTGCGTAGAATCGTGATATTGTGATATTAAAAAAAAATATTAATTGGTATTAAATGAAATAGTCGATAACAAAGTCTTATGTATCCTCGAACTCTCTGCTATGTTTGACAAGTGCGAATAATTATTTCGAACTATTTAGCCGAGTAGCATTAAATGTACGAATTGCGATAAAAATGAAATTAATTTAAATAATGATAAGAGCGACGTAAAATTTTATTTTTGAACTATTCTATTCGTTACTACTTAGCCCTACGATCGAGCTTCGTATATTGAAGTTTCACAGACTCATGTAATGTGTATTGCTACAGTTTGACCTGCCTAGTTAAGGGTTGAATAATAGATTTTGAATGATAAATATTTTTATTATTTTCATGGTCACTTTACCTATATTCGTCTTCCTGTGTCTTCTTGATGACTTTCGATGCACTTGATACTGGACTGACTTCTTTTAGAAAGTTCCGAGAGGAAACTGTCACTTCCGTGGGTTTACAATGCTTTACGAACGTTTTTACAAGGCACTGTAATTGGTATTCTATGTGTAATAATTGTCCAAAAATTCTGAAATTTATTTTTGTGATATGTCAAATTATATAAATATTAATTATACGTTGAATATAATCGAGTACGATCGATGACTTTTACATACTAGAATTTATCGAGGCGCCGCGAAAATTTCACGATTCGCTATAATTATTTGCCGATGTCACGCAGGATTAATAAAAAAATTCAGATTGATGATCAATTTCGATTATAGACGTTGATATAATTAACGCTCAGAACGGATGATTCGATTCCTGTCATGTCCGAGAGCAGACTGGAGTGAATTGAGCTGCGGTTACTTAGAGAGTGAATCGTTTATAGGTCGGCAGCCCCGTTGGGCCTGACTGAAAACTTTTAGTGAAACTACAACTGCCTTCCGAGAGTTTTGGAGAATTTGTAGTTTTGTAAAAAGTAATAACTCACTTACGTTATATAAATGTTTAACGATTATTAAATGAGGATTTTGGACTATAATTATCGTCTCGTTCACGTTCAGCATAACAGATATTATTTTTTTTTACAGTGATACGAATATTTTTGAAGGTTATGCATGTACTTTAACGAATATCATATTGCTAATCTTTTCCGAGACGATGTACAGAAAATTGATTATAATTTATATCACTGTGGATGCAAACGACAGTAAAAAATTCTTAACTCGATTGTTTAAACGAGAGATTTTAAATGGACACTTTCACAATCGTATATCATTTCTTTGAAAGGGAACAAGTTTTTTCGTTGCTGATATAAGTACGTCATTTTACGACAAATGCAATTTTTTTTTTTACAAGACGCAAATTTCACTGAGAGACTTACGCCACTTATTCTAGAAAATCGTAAACCAGCTGAAATACAGATACGAGACACTGGTGCGACGTGTATTTGTTTATGTTCGTCAGCAGGGATTTAAAAATTGACTTTTACCAAGTCTTATCTCTTACTGATAGTAATCTTCAGATTGACAGTGATCTTCGGTCACCTCTACCACGTGTTGTTATTATATCTATGGTCTTAAGACTGTGCTTCGTCTCAAGCACTGATTATAAATACGGACCTAAGTTTTACATTGAGTTATCTGCAGCGTCTGCAGTAGATATTTTCTGTAAGATACTTACCAAGAGACTTGGTAGAATTTTACACCAATAATAATAAACTTGAGCGAAGATAAGTTGACATTGTCGTGTTTGTTACTACGTGAGTCTGACATGCTGAAGCGTCGTCGACAGTGCTGCCATCTGTGAGTTGAAGTAGCTACTACTTGAACGCCAGGAGACAAACTACTGTACCTACAGTGTAAGCGATTGTACCGACGTATACCAACCAACGGATAGTTGTCGGTAATCAATAATTCTCATCGATAAAAGATATCAACTGTAAGTTAAGTTGCATATATTCAATCTATTAAAAATTATAATTTACATAAACAAACCATTCCCACACGCATGAAATAAAACAATTGTAATATTGATCCGATAATCTGTTAACTAACAACCTCCATAGCATAATTATCAACAAAATAAAATCTGTAAGACGAGTGGTACCTCGTACGAATATTTATAGACAGATGGCGCAGTCGTAGCTGTCTATAAAATAAGATTCTCGCACTATGACTTTATTAAGAATTATATTAGCAAGCAGAGTTACAAGCAATACAGTTACAAGACAATATCAGCAAGCAGAGTAAGTATACAGTTACCCGACATTCAATTCTAGTTTCGAATCTTCGCGCCAAGAGAATTATTACCACTGATAAGACCAAAGAGCGATGCGGGTCCCAAATGTTTTCCAGGTTCACACGTGTTCAAATGTGCACGCGTTTACGAAATCAGGGTGGTTAAGTGGGATAGTGGTAAAGGACCCTGGAGCTTCGGTAACGTTCGCAGCTGCACCGGGAAGTATTTTAACATTCAACGCGAGTTGCACGAAGGGAATGAGTGAAGTTTTATCGCTCGCGAGCCAGATCGGTATTTACGATTCAGAAGAAATTCTGCTCTGGTAAAGAAAATTCGTTTGTACCTTTTTCGATTTATATTCGTCAATGGACCGTTCCCTGATTCCTTCGTGTGAAGCACTCGATTATTCTTTCGTTTTGAGGTTAAGTACTAGCACCCTTCGCGTTCCAGTCTTCGACATGTTTCAATGATTTTAATAACTCTGAATCTTAATTCATCCCGTTACACATCTTTTTTTCTTCATCCGTTATCTTTTTATATCTTCGCTGGAAACAATAACCTGGAAGCATCGACGTCATTTAAACTTACGACATTTGGCCCACCTATGTAAACAGCCACTTAAAATTACATCGAATTCACGTGGTATTAAATATTCGTATTTCTGCGAGGTTTCCTCATTTGAAAGCAACGCGCGTGGATCTTTACCGTGATGTGTCGCAAGACGCGATTTGACGAATGTGTAACGCGACGCGCCTCGGGGCG
>JARPRH010000423.1:654348-678096 GCA_031763665.1 Calameuta haemorrhoidalis | reverse complement strand
AGATTGGCTAAAATTCTCACGACTCTCCCAGCAATCCGCGCTGCGTCCTTCTGTCCATATAGGATTACGTTAAGCCCGCGAGAGACCAACTTCCGAGAGGAGAGGACGAGCGAGCGACAGGAACGTCGGGGCCGAGGAGGTCAGGAGAGGAACGACGGGAGGAAAAGAACATGGAGGGGAAGTTATATAGTAGAGAGGAGTGGAGACAGATGAAGAGAGAGAGAGACAGAGAGAGATGAGAGATGCCAGAGAGGTAATGGTAATTCCTGGCTGGGACTTGGGAGTCTCCGAGAGGTTTCCCACCTTTTACGGTTTCCCTCCTCCAACGAGTCGACCGACCGAGCCCAACGTCCGCTCGTTCGCTCCTCCGTCACTCGCAGGGGATGATGCGTCCGTCCGGTATACTATACCCATAAGTATATATATATATTTATATACCACAGGGAAGTATCTTCTGACCTTGCTGGCTAAAACCTGAATTATTAGCACGCAAGTCGCTCTGCCGATTATTACATTATTAAATGGAATAAGGATGGTTGGCTACTTGGAAAGGCCGGTCGCAATCGATAAGGACTTCTGGAATGTTCTAGAAGGACTGCAGGAATAATGGAAACGAGATGCGAACAGGATTTTAAAATCGAGTGCGAGTCTGAGTAACTTTGATAGAATGATAAATTGCTATTTAGTTAACACGTATAACTTAGCACGGTGACAAGTTAATCTGTCAAGGATTACGTGTTGTGGTTATAGTCATGAAAGTTTTTATATACGGTAGTTACACACTTTCTTACTGTAATGACTGAAAATGAAAGTCTTCGTCGAAAATATGTTACCGTTCTTCGTATTCGTGGACATCGGCAGCCTCGTGTGTTTTCGTTGAGCGGCAAGGTACGCGTCACGAACACTCTTACGAGGTCAATGTCAGCAAATTCTTACGTAGCGCGTAACCGCCGTACCGTTTACCTCTACCAGTCTCTAACCTCAAGACGAAGAATCCTTCGATCCTCCACGAGGTCAAGGTCGGATTCTACTATGCGCCTAACCTCACACCTTGAACGATCTTAAGCATGGCGTCGCATTGGCCAGACTGACATGTACCGATAATCCAAGCAGTAACCAAATACGCACATACAACTTCGACTACTGGAGTTGAAGTAAAGTTACAGAAGAAGAATAAGACCACTGACCGTACGCCAATTAAAAGAAGTACTTTGAGACTGTCAGAAGTAACGAAGATGGCCGTTACCCTCGTTAGTACGTTATATGCGAAAAAAAAATGAATGCAAACTTAAGCCATGGATATTATTAAAAAGTGACGCGGACGATATGCCTAATGGCAAATTAGAGGTACCGAGACTCGGGAGGAGGATGCACAGTCTGCCGATCTCTTCATCCGATTAACTCCCACCTTCGACTGACTGCCCCGTATTCTCTCTCTCCCTCTCCCACCCTCGCCAACGTGCTCTCGCCTTTGTCTCACTCCTCCTTCGCTTCCCTCTCTATCTTCCCATCCTTCTTTGCGCCTTACCCCACCGACCCCTCTCCCACTAGCAGAGCCCACCGAGAAGCTTGGCCGTCTGTAATTCCGTGGCTGACGCCACATCGTCCTGACCTCACTTCGGTATTCAGAACAGCCCTAATTAGTCCTCAGCGACGACTGCTTATACTCTGTCTACCCTCCTGGAAACTAATGCGGATCCCACAGGCCAGAAGATAACATGCAGCAAGGTGAACCCAATGGATACTGTAAACTAGCCCAGGATAACCAGTTACTCAATTAGTAATTAAGACACCGAAAAAATGATAAAGGGTGACAATTTTGCAACAAGGTAATATCATCCTTTTGTTATCTATAAATTATCTAGCAGCAATCGATAATCTTAGTTACAGGAGGAACAAAAAAAATTGAAGAAGGCAAAATTTCCTCAAACTCATACCTCAAGTATTATGCAAACGCGCCGTCGTGCTCAGCGTGCAGATATGAAAATTCCACGAAGCAGCCAGAACAGCCGTAAAGGCAAGTTCCCTGGCAAGAAATCAACGCGGAAAAGCCGTAACACAAGTAACAAACACAAATGGCGATTACCCATAAATCCCATGAGGAAGCTCACTCGAACACTGTAACAGGGGAATCCCCTCAAGCTCTTCTTTAAATCGATTCATGCATCCCCGTCAAGGTCACGTACAGCCTCGTACCACCGTATATCGATCTTACTACGTTATATCGTAATTCTACCAAGGGATCAATGATCTACGTATAACGAAGATATTCATCGTAGATCCTGCCGATCGAGAATCCACTGGCTTTTTCATCCAGCGTTAGACGTAACGAGCGTTTCCCCTGGTCGGCCATCCGTTTGGCGGGTATTCGTGGCAGGTGGTGTACCATACGTAGGTACATATCGTAGTGCGGACGATGCAGGTGATACAGATAGAAAGAACCAGGAGGGTGTTCCGAGGTGCGTTGCGCGGCGTTCTCTTGCGTTACGTTAGGCTGCGGCTTGTGCGTGCGTACGCTCGGACGTTCGGATCGACGGATGGAGGGATGCGTGGACATGTGTGGCGTGTGTATGTATATTGTATATTATATAGTATGCTCGTGCATAAGGATACACGTGGTTGTACCATACGCACGGAGGGATAGAGAGTGTATGCACCTTCGATACCTACGTGCATGGATGTAGGTGCATCTATAGGGCCCCGTACGCACGAGGGGACAGACCGACAGAGATAGAGGGCCACTTCCGGACAAAAGGGGAGACCGTGGTTCGCGTATCTGTTGCCGCTGGCAAGGAGAACTAGGAGAACCCGCGGGAGAGTCACACTCGAGTGCCCACGCTTCCTCTTTTACCTTCCTCTCGCTCTTCTACCTTGAAACTACTCCTTTACTCCCTCCTCTTCTTGTTCTTATGCGCTGGTACCCTTTTAGGTATTCCTCTTGTGACTTTAAGACTGATACATTATTTACCGGGTTTTTTATATGCTTGCTCTTTGGGGATTAAATTAATTTTTTTTATTATTGGAAAAATTGAGGTACTGCTTTTCGATTTTTTTTTAGACTCTGTCAGGGAGTATTTGGGGGATTTATTTTTTATAATTGTTATTGGAGTTCACGGGGGATGCCAGTTTTTGGATAATGGATTTTTTGGACTTTTTCAGGGATTCATGGGGTATTGTTATGTTATGTGATAACATATGTATGTTTGTTATGTGACATTGAGTGGTTGGAGGATGAGCGAATTTTTAGGGTACTTTTTAAGGGATTAGATAGCTGCTTTAGTTTAAGATTTCATTAGGATTGTATGTAATGTATGCTTTTAAGATAGTGGACTTGTGACTATGGTGGAGCAAAAAGTCTCACGAGCTGCTGAGGAAATGTTGGGGTTGTGTAACGTAGAGAGAATCGTGTCTCACAGTGGTCTGATGCACTGTTGAAAATGCATCTTAGTGTCTCGAGGGAAGTTTAGTTAAATGGCGTCAACAGGGAATAGGGCAGTGATTGGTTGAATTTAATTTGTATTTATCAGAATTATTTTGAATTATTAGGAATTTAGTAAGAATCACTGTAAATTGGGATTAAAATAATCTAAAATAAGATTTTATACAGACAACTACCATGATTAAATTAAGTAATTTTAAGTTGACTTTATAAAATCGTTTTCTCAGTATGGGAATATCGAACGATACTTCCTCGGGACACCCTTTAATCGCGTACCAGTGCATCTCCAATTTTAACCGGATGGCAGCTGGTCTCCTTCCTGATGATTCCTTTGATCCAAGACTTGGGTCACTTCGCAAGATTCAAGGTTAAAGTAAACGATTAAGTGTTAATTCAATGTTAATTTCATTCTTGTGAAATGCATCTGCAGTGCCATCTGCATAACATGAACTTTCTAGTGAACTTCTAGCAGTAGGTATACAGCAGATACCCACACGTTACGTTCTTATCCCAAGTCGATCGGCTTATCCTAGGGTCCTCTCTTGGTCCCCTTGCAGAACGTAAGGCTTCGTTCGCACCGAATTTCACGTGAACCAAGACCCGATGGTTTGGCCAAGCTATTTTACAGGTGATTTTGTAAGTCGTCTTAAGTTATTCCTTTTTTTCAGTTTTAACCATGTGAAAACGGCATAACGCGCCATAAATCCTACCAGACGACATCCTGGTTCTTCAACGAAGCTCAAGCATCCTCGCTCGTAGATAGTCGTAATAGTCATAATAGTCATGGGGCACGGGGCACTTGGTCTACGACGGCCACAGGAAACCTCCGGTGCTCCGCCATAAACCACCGATACATGATAACGATGATAAAAAGAAAAACGAGCGCACGTACGGGTACCGAAGCTCTCGTTTGTCGAGAAAGTGAACATCGAGGTTACTAACCTCGATAAGACGAACTTCCTTCGAGGATTTTTTTTCAGACTTTTTTCTTCTGCTACTCTCGTTCGATCACCGGAAGTCGAGCTTCCAGCGGGCATTTCGGGGCTTGACCAGAGTTCCGGTACGTACCGGAGAGCTGAGGGTCTCGGTCGATCGACTAATATTTTAATGAATTTCACAAAAATTCCTCAATTTGACTTTTTTTTCTCAATATTTTATATCTTTTTGAGTTCTGAAGTAGCAATCGTTACTTTTAACGGAACTTCCCTTGAGGTAATTTTTCGGATTTTTTTTTGATAGACCGGATGTTCCTCTAAGTGGTCACTTAAAAGAGTCGCTCGACGGTCCTATGGAGATTCTTATGTGTAGTTCGTAGACATGATTTTTGGTACCTATTTAACATCCGGTTTAAGATCAGAAAATTGTCTGAAGGAAAAGAAACGTATTGCCTCTATAAAAATACGAAACGGTTGAAATAATTTTTTAAACTTTTTTTTTACGTTGCTTGCTCGAGACTAAACAATGTAATTCGATTAGCATATACGGTAGTTATTAGTTTACTCGCGTTATCCTTTACGCATTCAAGACAGAGAAAGTAAAGTATCGTTATCTCACCGAACGTCCTCGTAACTCGGAGAGAGTGTTACTTTTAAAAGGCGCTGTAGATCGTTACAAGAAGACACGGTATCTGAACACAGCATGCGCACCTGGCCGAAGAAGTTCTTTGACTCTAAAACGGAACTCTCACTTTTTTTTTTTACGAACGTCCTCAAAGACACCGAGAATTTGCAACAATAAATAGCAAGACAAAAAGTCCCTAAAACAATAATAACTTCCACATAACCTAACCTAACCTAACGAGTCCTTAAATTTTACTATCAGAGTATAAAAAGTCATTATTTCATTAGCATAAATATCTTTCTGCATCCTGTTACCCAGTATGACGTCATCCACGAAGTGTATATAAATTTCAAAAAAAAAACCGGTTCAACAATTGACTCCAGTCAAAGAGACAAAGGATTCTGGCAAGCATCCTGACGTAGGTAGCGTCTATACCAAAGAGAGGAAATCCGAAGATTAGATCCTGCAGACCGATCCTGGGGAGGTGTAATTCTCCTTAATCGAGGGAGGATGTGGAGTCGGTTAGAGCGAAGTCAGTCAGTCAGTCAGTTTCATTGGAACGTCAGCTGCCCGGATGTCTCCCCCATCTTTGGGACTCGTGTTGCAGGGAACAGAGGCACCCATGTGAGACACCTTCTCCTCCGTGCTCACTCACTCGTCTGCTCGCTCAGGTGGACCCACATGCACGTACACATTAACGCGATACGAGCAGACGCCCTCGCAAATGCATCTGCACATGCAACGCTTACTCGTTAGTCAAGCTTACTGGACAATCGTTAAAGACAACGAGAGGTAGTGCCGGTTTGGTCCGTATCTGGACGTGTGTTCTTAAAACTGAAAAATTTCATTGGATTAAAAAAATCTTTACGTGTCTTACCTGCAAGAAAAACCTCACACGTGATGTAGATTGTAATAAATATTATATACGTATATATATTCACTCACGATTTCGATATAGCATATAATTCCTCTCGCACTAGAAATTCTCATTAATAAAAGAGAAATTAGCGATGAGTATTACGGTACTGTTGTACAGTTACCCGAGCGCCCGGCAGAAATTGTTCTGTCGATTACGCAAAGCACGAAGGATTATAACACGGTCCTCCATCTTGGAAATGGTCTAGAAACTAAAGTGAATTTATAGATTTTAAAAAGAGTCAGATCTGTCGAAATCGTTCGAGTTCGTCGCATCAGCGTTTTCGCGTGTAGAGTAACACAGGAAAGAACAGAGCCAACAGGACGTGTATATTCGCGTGCGTAAGCATCGAAGAGACTCTGGCAATATGAGCGACGCCGTAATGAAAAAGGAGGCAGGGGGAGTGTGGAAGAAAAAAAAAGAAGATTAAATGAATAATAGAAGGATCGAAGACGTGTCGAGTTAGAGGCGCGAGTGTCTCTAGTGCTCCAAGGCGCAAATGACACATCGTATTTCAAAAGGGGTCGAAGCTTTTTATCTGGTTTCTTGGAAATCCTCTCATATAACGGCGACAGCCAGGGATTGGTACCATCGTACCGCGTAGCAAACGTGGATCGAGTATCTGAGTGGACGATTATTTAGTAAAGGTAAGCGTATATAGAAGTTGGCATGAGCCGAGATGAAGAAATGTGCGTGCGACGTTGTGGACGCATAGCAGCTTACGTGAGAAGTTGATACGATATGTGGGGATACATATATGTATTTAGAAATCAAATTTCGAACTTAGTACAGCATAATAGAGAAATAGCGATACAGCTAATTATAAATATACAAATAAATAATAGAGGTTTAAGCGTTGTCTAGGGACTTCTTACTCGTGGCGCCATCTGTCAAACTTACTTTTGTACACGAGGAGGTTAACCGTCCTGTCAGCATTTCGAGTTCAATGATCTTCCAGGACACTCGTAGCTGTCGTGAAAATGGGAGCATAATTCGATGCGAAGAAAGAAAATAAAAGATATAAAGTGAGTAAAAATTTGTATTGGATGAGAATCGATTCGACGTCAGCGGATTCTAATGTAGTTTCGATATGTACCGTTCCGTTCCACAACGTTCCCTTGTCACTGCGGAACGTGGAATTCGTGGTATGCGTGTACGTACACTGTACGAGATTATTTGAGGTTATGTACTTGTTCGGTGTATGCTGACGTTTGGTTAATGACTTTAGACTGTATTGAGACATCTTTATGTGTTTGTTACGGAATTTTGTATTGATATAATCGCTTAAAGGAGATGTTTTGTGATGCTGCCTGGAAAGTTTTCAATCTTCGCAGTCGGTTACCGAAACGCTTAGAGGTCTTCTTGGAAGTCATTAAAGAGGTTTGTGCCTAAGGTATTGTGACTGTGGGAAGATGAGAAAAATATCGAAAAGTTAAGATATATATTTATATGTAGATTCATGTCGCTATTTATCGATTTGCCAAATGGCATTGTCGTCTCTGTGTGTAATGATTCTGGGGAATCAGATAAGTCATTGGCACGGTGAAATTATTTGCATGACAAAAGAGAACAAAGCCGCGCGTATACCTCGTTCGCAACTAAGTGGCCGTCATTTGGCTCTAAGCGCTGGCTTAGTTTTCCAGATTGTTGCCTAATTGAAAGGCACTGCTAGAAATGAGATTTGAGATTTTTGGTAAATACCGATAATTACGCTTTTGGTAAGTAAAGATAATTTTGATTTGGAAAAAAAATTTTCAATTACTGTCGTAAGAACTAGTACGATGAAGCATTGTACATATGATTGAAATTCAAAATATTTTTTTGATTTAAAAAAATTGCATCGATTGGTATTTTGCATTTAAATAGAACGTTTTTTTTTTTTTAATTTATGTAATAGCCTAAGGCATTTTTTTCAAATTTTGCTATCTTCTATACAAGTAGCGGGAGGGCAAATTTAAAAAAATATCTTTCCAAGCAAAATTTCCTACCCTGTCGCGGAACGAAACGACTATGAAGAAAAAGTGTCATGGCGTCTTGGTTATGCAGAGGTATAAGGAGCGCAATAATATCTTGACAACAGTTACGCCAACAGAGCAGATAACGATCGGCTCGTTAGAAGTAATAACCGAGGCTTCGAAAACCAAAATATATCGGCCAAATCGGTCACAAAGATTTCCAATGATCGGAGAGAAAGGCAATTTCCATTTCCATTTCCAAAGAGGCCATTAGCTGGAAGCTCTCTTCGGTCACGTTTTTCAGTGAACGATTTCCTGCAATCTGTCCGTTACCGATCTCGCTAGAAAACACCGTCCACGAACAATAATTTTCAAAAATCCACAAAATCTCGATATCCGTACCGGAAGAAAATACAAAATTTTTTTTTTCAAAAATCAATAAATCAAAAATCGGGATGAAAGGTATTACGCATAAAAAGCACGTACCGATTTGGCTTGGAAATTTGGATGAATCAGTTGTTCGCCCTGTAGACATCAGCATTAACGATTATCGTATTCCACGCGAGTAGCAACACGCGACTATCGAATATTTTTGCCAAGTCCGTATGCATCATCGAATTATTTTCGATGTCGAGAAATGATTTAGAAATTCTTGGAAAAAATTCATTTTTAACAGCACGGAGAATTTTGGGATTTTTTATCACAAAGAAATCTCAAATCCCAGTAATTGGCAATGGAAAAAAAAAAAAAAAAAATTTCCTATGAAATAAAGTCTCATGGGAATCAGTCCTATAAAAATATAATACGGACAAAGATAGAAGACCTATGCTGCTAGTTGTCATTACGCGAAGACCTCATCGTACCTGAATTCTGGCTCAAGGTCGACCTCCACCGTGCAAACCATTACGAGAACGATCGAACGAGCTTCTCCACTTCTCCACAGTATCTATAGTCACTAGTCACTCCGAGGGAAGAAAGGAAAAAAAAAAGTGAGCCATTACCTCAGCTCACGAACAACCCTTAAGTACCTAACGGATACCTAAATATGCCGCAATGTTTCTCACCTACTCGCCCTACGAATAGAGAAATGCCGAGACGGCGTTTCGCCCTCGAATAAAATCGCGAAGGTTCGCGTGTCTCTGTCAGCATAAAAAATCGAAAGATCTTAGCCGATCGTACAAGAGCCAAGTCAGTGGACTTGAGTGAGTCAGCAATAAAATTCAATGCGAAGTCAAAAAAACCCACTAAAGATTTCCGTTGACGTGAATTACAATGAAAAGACATAATCGATAAAACGAATGAAAACCAAATGACAGTCGATAATAAAAAAGTGAAAAAAAAAAATCATCTACCTATTCCTAAAATTTCAACAAACGCAACTTCCGCTCCTCACGTGCTATACAGACAATAGATAATTCTCCACCCTAAGAAGCTCTCCCTGTCCCTCTTCCGGATGACCCTCCGTCAAAAGGGTTGCTGACATAACCTAAACCGAACTAAAATCCACGTCCCACGGGCTTCCCTCGGGTTCCGCAAGTGCGGTTCCAGGAAGCAGGCAGGTCGTGCAGCAGCCTGGACTGACTTGGCTCATTGGAGGAGAGGGCGAGCTGCTGCAAAATGGTAGGGAGGTTGGCTTGGGGCAAAGTTACCAGGTAAGAGCGACCCTAGTAGACCCAGTGGTGGAGGTGGTTTTTGTAGGTGGTAGTAGAGAGAGCGAGGAGGTGGAGAGTTACTCTGGTGACGTTTTAGCTCATGCAGAGGTGAACCAGTACCAGCCAGCCAGCCAGGTATTGACCCGTTGCCTCCCTAGCTGTTTCCTAGCAACCGTTTGTAGCCAACACACCTATGAAACCTTGGAGATCTGACTTTACCTCCAACCCGCCCCCTTGGATCAAATCCCCGCTTCGGGGAAAGCCGACCGATCATTAAGGCTTCCTTACAAATTCTCGCGTTCGCCCACCAGCCTCGTCCCTTACGCGGATGGCGCCGACTATGGATTCCAAGAATCGGTTACGAAGGTCGCAGGACATTTGACTTCTTCGAGGAAAGGATTATTTTGGTTATTCGTACCCTTTCAAGACGACCCCCCTTAATTCGCTTAGTTTCTCCATTCAATTGACAAAGTGAACGTTTTTCATTAATAAATAAGACCTGGCACCCTTTTACCGTTAAGACGATTTGCCTGAGGTCAGAAAAAAAAATTTCGTACGAAATGGATAGAAAAAGACTACAGTGGTACTGCAGGTAGGTCTGTCTAAATAAATACTGAGCTTGAGCACCGGCGTATAGCAACCAGTACGAGGTGTAATAGCTTACCGGGAAAAGGAGGTCACCCATCTTGGCCAAGAGCTCTCGTGGCGAATACATTCCCTCGGAATCTAATAGAACGAGAAGCCAGTACATTCGGAAGGGACTGAAACTCGTCGGACTAATGGTCAGAGGCTCTTGTGATATTCCTCACAATTATTATATGAATAATATATTGCTCGTAGGGAGGGTGTGGTTGTGGCTGGAATCGGTCCGGGTTGCCTAGCAACGGAAACCACCCACGCACCGATACCATACACGTTATTTAGAATAACCCAGGGACCTCCTATCCACGTTCGTATAACATACGTATCGGACTGGGGAAAATATTTTTTCACTATCCGCCTGTACATGCGATTCACCAGAAATCATTTTCCAAACGATGCACATGCAACTGCATCCTCGTCTGCATAACTGAATTTTTTTAAATTCATATTTCCCCTTGAATGTACTACTTTTTTTCTCATTGTCTGACCGGTACACGAATACATCCCCTGTGAGCAATTCTACGCTATTCTGACTAGTGGAAATAGAAAGCATAGCCAGCCGAGCAAATGTATATAACATGTAGCACGTTTACGTATACAGAGGATTCATCCTATATATATATATATATATACAAGGTAAATATATATATATACCTGAAGCTATCGCGTATCCACATGACTACATCCACACCATGGTCCTCCTCTCTACCGGGAGTAGAAAAGCCAGTAAGTCAGCCAGCCAGCCAGGCTCGATCAATACCCAGGGTGCTGAAGTCACCCGTTCCACCGACTCGACTCAGAGCTCATTCACTCGGCCGGGCCTTTGTCGAGGTATCTCTCGCGAAATCCGGCTTTCTTGGAAATTGCTACGATGCCATGCGAGGAAATCGGCACGAAGGAGGCCGTCCTGGAGGCAGGACGCCATTACTGGATACTCTGCCGGTGGGGATGATACGAAGTCGGGGGGGTCGTTCGCAGGCACCAAGGAGGGTTAGTACTTTTAGATGGACTGGACTATATCCCTGCGGAGTACGGTAAAGGGATACCGGAAGTGGTGCAATGGCGGATGTCGGAACTTTTTTTGATGTAATTGTAGGTGTATTTGAATTTTGTTAATTTTTTATGCTTTTTTTTAATTTTTTTTTTTTTACTTTTTTTTAAACGGATGGTATGCAGACGCAGACTCTCTACGAGAGACAATGACGGTTCCTGATCATCTCTGAGTTAGCCATGCGAAACTTCCAGCAACAGTCCTTCGCATTGTTCTACCTTTAAACTATATACTAATTCTGCTAACCCACGCTCCCTGAAGATACTACGCCAGTTCCCACGATCTGCGTGCACGTCAATTCAATGTACCGGTTTTGCGATTGCAAGTCCAGTTGGTATATATGTGTGTTTCGTGTAATCGAAATATGGATAAGATTCTTTGCCGTGGTGTTTACCTTGTTAAATGACTTACCGTTCGGTCTAGTGTTATTTCTTTTTACCGAGCAGGATCTGGATGTCAAAAATTTGGAAAATTTTTATAAGAACTTTGGTTACATTTTTAAAACTCAAATTTTTAATATTTTGAATATATTTCTTTTTCGTTATTTTTCTCGGTGAAAATTTTCAAAAAAAATATAAAAAAGACGAACCGGCTCAATGCAAAGCTCGCGCTCTCCGCGTTAGCGGGCGCTACGACTCATTAGCGACATTCCACGTCGTCGGCTGAGTCATCAGTCATACTTTAGCCTCCACGACTCCGCATAGCTCCGAGCATAAGCTTATATTGTGGTTTCGATCTCGAGACAGAAGCATCGGCAACAGGCACCGATTTACGTACTGCCAATGTGTACAGATAAGTACAGTCGTTCCATTGCAGCAGAAATAATGGGAAATTTCAACCGTAAGACGTTCAATGAGAAAAATTAATTTGTGGATCTCACTGTACACAGTAAAAAAAAAAAACTGAACGAGATCGATATCGTTAAGTATAAAAGAAAAAAATTATGATTAGAAAAAAAAACTTTTTACAAAATTCCTGATTAAAAAAAATTTATGCTGGGATTTTTATGTAATAATTATATATATGCAATAAATAATAATTATTCTACCGATATAATTCGTATATGTACGATTAACGATCCTTTGACGATTCAATGATCATCCGGTAAGTATTGACGATATTCTCAAAATCAATGAAGAAACACGAGACGAAGCGATTGTTGATTTCGCGAATCGCGATTCACCGATGTTATGATTTTTCGCGATGTTATTCTGCAGTAGGGCGAATAACAGGATATATGGTGTCCAATAAACATCCTACTGGCTGCGGGATCTCTGCCCGTTATCGACCACACATGGCCGCGCACGCACGCACGCACCAGGTACACACGCATGGATACGCAGATACGCGTGACACTTACGCGCCTCGAGGCTATCCCACAACTGGCTACTTCCTATCGGCGTTAACGCGTGTGAGAACGAGGAGGAGTAAAAAAAAATTTGATTTTACCTGAAATACAAAAAATTTTTTATACGTACCGCGTCATTCGTTACCAAATCAAAGGTCTCTGGTAATTCGAAGAAAAGATCCCCTAAATGAATATTTTCCAATCCTATCTAATTTCCCATAAACTCTTCCAACTCCCACAGCAACAGTTATTACCCCATAAGCAGCCCCATGACGTTTTTCAGCAATACCATTGGGAAGAGGGGGTTCCTAAAGGGGATCTTTTCTGAACGAATAACAAAATGTCACCGGTTCATTATCGAATCTGTAGACTCTCTGGGGAATTAGCCTTGACTACTCGATGGTGTTTTACCATGCATCATCGTTGGATCTATGGGACTTGAAACATACAGCTACGTACAGACCTTACAAAGTGGTGCTGGATACCCATAGCTATTAGCTGGATGCTGCCGTGACATTTAGAAGCGTGGCATTTGACTTGGTCGTTTGGCCCCGACCACGTGATCCAACCCCATGCAATTTCCTATCTGATCATGGGAGCCCATTATTGAGATCTAGAAAAGGAGGGTAAGATCTCTCATTTCATCCGGCTTTCCGGGTGACATAATACTCCCATCCTCACCCCTGTGTATTCTTCCCACACTGGGTTTCAATAGAGACCAACCACCATTGGCTACATCCACACCATAGGTGTATACCTATACGGGACGCACGGAGTGTTGCAGATGTAACGCGAGATGGATCCGTCACCAGTTCGCCTCAAATATTTACAATTCGTCGTCATGGTCACATTAGCTTCTTTATATTGATAAAGATAGGAGAGTCATACGTCGTGTAGATATACTCAACGTGATAGAGAAATAATCAGCGTGAGAGTTTCTTTTGGTAATGAATTTTATCACGTTGAGGATGATTGGATGATTTGATTGAGAAAAAAAAGTGTTTTTTTTTTCTTTTCAATCAATAAATTTTGTATATCTATATATGTGTGTACAGATATCGGTATGACCGTGAAAATTTTTATAATTATCTCATATATTATTATTGTCACTTATTTTTCTCGTGCAATACCGATACCCCCTCCAAGTGGATGCAGCTAGTTAAAAAATAATATCTCTGACTCCTTCACAGCGTGTCAGCTGTATCTACGGTGATAATAAATATCCATTATTGCATAGGGATAGCGAGAGGGATGGTTATCACATCTCGCGCTGCCGAGGCAGATGACGCTAAAAAGATCCAGCTGCCTTGGATGACTCCGAATAATGTAGCAGTGTCAGTATAAAGTTCCCTCCACACCAAAACACTGTGCGGCTGTTCGAAACGATAAGGATCATGAAATTAAAAAAGAAATACAAAATCTATATTAAAAATTGAATGATATTAATTTATCGATATCAGCCCCCAGACTCCGTTCGAAGATATTGATACACAACAGGATTAATTGATTACTGAAAAAGAAATGTAAATAAATTTATTTCCTAGCAATAATTTATTATTGAAATTTCCATCTCAAACTTTTAAGAACCTGAAAAAGCTCTTCCGTGCGATATACCGTACCTCCTTATCAAAATATAAAATTGCATTGTGAATGCACCTTGAGGCCAGTTCCTCTCGCTTTCCTCGAGCAGATACAGCGTCAGCTCGACTTCCGAGCCAGAAAAGCTATAGGTGAGGAAGCCGGGGCTCGTGCTGCTGGTTCATGCTGCTGGTTCATGCTGCTGCTTCATGCCCGTCTCTCTTGTCGTCGTTGCCAGCAGTAGCAGGTGCCGTCCAGGCATTCACACGTACTCACGTACCGACGTATTCACGGCACTGACACATCGTGCCCTGGCAAGATGTTACAGCTCGGGAAGATCGAGAGGTAAAAAGAGAAAGAAGAATTAAAGAATACGATGATCTCAATTTTACCTATATACATATATACTCAATTGGCCCTTAAAAGGAGAACCCAGCAATTTTCGTAAAAGATCGAAAGATCTCATCTCGGTCAAATATCCGGGACAAGGACCCTAGAAACTAAAAGAAATTCCAGGGGATAATTTTCCAAGGTGAAAATATCCCCGCCTACCAAAAAAAAAAGAAGTTCTAACAATATAGTCAAAGAGGATTCGGGTACGGCTCGTGCCGTTGGCAACCGGTAGCAGGTGCCATCCAGTTCTTATTCACTCGCGGAAGCACACGGCCTCCGAGTAAAACCCACACACGGTAAACGTATCCCACCCGTTAGCGCCGTAGCACACTTGCAAGATGGTGTCCGACAAAGGAGATACCGATAAATGAGTAAAAGACAAAAGAACAAGTTAGGAGAGTTAAAAATAATAAAAACGTATAAATTATACGTACCGATTTCAATCCTTTTCATCGAGCATCGCCTAGCTTCTCGTATAATAGAAGCATCGCGTTTCTGCAGCATCGCGAATAACATGTGAAAATCCGCCTGAGATCGTATTTCGTCTGGTTGAATCTTCCTTGCGAAATACGTATATATTCTGCACGTATTGAAATATGTCCACTCATCGAAAGTGCGCGTTGTCGAAATCCAACGCTTCTCTAAATTCATTTTGTATGAATTTTCCCATGATTCCACAGTCGTCTCGGAATACCACGTGTACGGTATACATGTATATATTAATATGCCTCGGAGATATTGGCACTGGCCGATACCCACGTATGAGATGATTTGGATCCACGATGCTCGGCATCTCCCAAACTGGCAATGCGTGTCTTCGGCACAAGGTGTGCATTCACCTTTCCTCTTCTTTCTCCTCCCGGTCGATCCTTCACCTCCCGTGCATCGAGATGGGGAGCAGCTGTTGGCGAGCGGCGCGTGGCGCGTGCCACCAGGTACGTCTATAAGGAAAAAAAGAAAAGAAAAAAAATGTGAAGAAAAAAAAAGAGCATGAAAGAAGAGGAGAAGCAGAGATAATGTCAGGGTGCGAGGATACACGTTACGAAAGAGACACTGGCGAGGAAATGGGGAGGGTGGTGGAGGAAAGAGAAACTAACAGGTAGGGGAAGACTAGGAATTGACTATGTTTTTTTTTCTCCCTCTCTACCTACTTCCTCTTTCTTTCTCTTGCTCCTTTCTTCTTCTCTCGAGGCAGAACGAAGCCGTTCGATCGATCGGCGGGTTCCACCTACTCGCGTCACGCGTTACATTATACCGTATCGTATTGTACCGTGTTACCGCTTCATCGCTGCGGGTGTTGATAGTACAGGCTGGTCTTCTTGGTACCTAGACCATTTTTTATTTTTTAATAAAAACCAAAAAATTTTTCGCCAAAAATACGACTACACTGTACACCACCAGTACGTGTATAGTGTTTTCGAAATTTTTTTAATATCGTTTTCTCGAGAGATCATCTGGTGTCTGGGTATGCCCAGCATCGTCAGGAACTGAACCAGGAGATAATTTGGGATCGAAATGAGATAATTTCCGTGGCTCCCTCTGATGACGTGTAATAAAAATAAATACGGTAATAGTAATCTCTCCGCGCCCGACCTCCACCATCATCCTGGATTAATTATCTAATGCCACGGTAACATCTGTCATCGTGGTCTACCGTTGTGGGCGCACCTTTATCCCGGATCACCCTCATCTTCCGTCAGACCCACTGTTACCGTTTAACAATATTATTTTATATTTCGTAACCGCACAAAGCATGAATTCCTATTAAAAAAAAAATTCTTTATCAATTTAACTATTTACTTTTTATTCCATCCACAAATACGCCTGACCAAAAAAATCCAAAAAATGATTCGTCTTCACGTTTTCCGTACTTAAGGACCACCAAGAGCGCGTTGTCAATCCCCAACTTCAATTAACCTACCACGTAAACGGACAGCGTTAGATAAAGAAATTGGCAAAAGAGTCACGCGCATCCTGTGCCTCCACTTCGGTAGCTCTCTAAGGCATAGCTGGACGTCTCCGCCATTAGATTGACCGATCGCGAGAGCGCGTACGGAGCGAGAGGGCGCGAGGCGTAGAGTAAGAATAGCGAAAGAGTCAGGCAAAAGTAGAAACGGAGGGAAGGAGAAGAGGCAATAGAGAGGAAATGAAGAAAGGAAAAAGAGGTGTAGACATCATCGGCCTTTAAATCCCGTTAACTTTTGGTTTGGGCTCTTCGTGACGCGTGCTACGCCTGTTTATGCGCTATACGTTGGTTAATGTACCACGCATTGACGTGGATATGGATACGGACGGAGTCGGCAAGTCAGTCAGTCAACCAGCCAGCCAGTCAGTCAGGCATCTAGGCAGTCGTAGCAGCCCAGTCAGACGAGGCAGGTGCAGCGGCCTCGACAGTGCCTAAGGCCTAAAAACAGCTGCCGCCCTGCTGCAGGCGCACGCGCCAACCGCACCCACATTTAACTTACCTTACCTTACCTTACCTTACCTACCCTCTGCCTTGTGTTCCACGGGTTCCCTCTTAATCGCTGGGCAGATACCTCTAACGGTCAATGATCTCTGCCAGATGAGACCTGGACGCCCTGCTAGGGACATTTTCTTCCTTTTATCATCCATTTTTATCTACGGATTCGGACCTATGTGTCGGTTGGGTTCTTTTCGTTCTACTGGCTTATATGTGCTGTGTCGATGTATCGCTGTATTTTATTAATCAGTTCAACCTTTGGAATCGTTGATAGGCTACGTATCGATATGCTCGATTCTTCGTGCAACCTCAGTTTTCTTAATGTCGTCACGATTCATGGGGTCTGGCACCATGGTGGGTCGTCCCTCTAGAACTTTCCGAGAGAATATTCTTCGGGATTAGGCTACGGGCTGTAGGCGTGCAAGACTCTCTTATTGGCTGAGCGACCGGGGAGACCCTCTCGAAATCTATGTGTAGGTACTTCGCATCTTTTGGGTCAACACAGTAGGACTTCGTTTTTGCGTCGAAGCACTTTAGAATTTTAACGAATTTTTTTTATAAATTTTTCATATTTTATACACAGTAAAAAGAGATTGGGGTGATAAGAGAAAAAGTTTGTCCGATATTTAAGATCGATAAAAAAATATATATATATATATATAATCGCACAGGTTCATAATGATGATGAAATATTCGAATGACTCAAGAGACCAAGGATCATCCTCGTGTTGGGGACATGACAGAAAATAGATATAATAACAATAATAATAAAATGGTTACACCGACAGGAACTTGGTCCGGTAAGTCTAATCTTCTATCAGCACATGTTCTTATCTCGAGCGAGGCGGCTTGTCTGAAGAAACGCCGATGACGCAAACTGTTCCTTGCTCTCGCAAGATCAGAGATGACAAATTTTACTCGGTAAACGATATAAAATCTGATCGAAGTTTTTCAATCAAGTAAAATAACTCTGTACTTAAAATTCATAAGTGGGTCAGAAGGGGGAAGGACAGGGGGGGTTAGATGATAGTGTGAAAAAAAATTCAAAAAATAATAAAAAAAAACATTCGTGCACGTAGGGATGATGCCATTCGTAGCGCAAAGTGGTCGCGGAGTAAGGGTACGTTTCTATGTGTACGTAATGATAACACAGTTGTCGTTATCAAGAGCCGCTTCTTTTCTCCTCCAGCCCCACTTCCATCCTCATGGCAAAGGCACGAAGCCGTCAAACGAGAATACCGGCCTACAGGTATCAGCCATATCAGCCAGCTCCTGCTCATCGTGCGATTGCTTCGAGGCAGGGCTGCGCTCATTTCCTCTATGAAATTGGCATATTTCGAACATACGTGAATAATAATATTATACAAGCATTAGGTTTATTATGAAAGAATATATATATATGAGAATGAGGAAAAATTTATATACGCGTGTCAATGGTAGGATTATCGCGTGACGTGATCACTTTGAGAAAGATCATTTTGGATATGCATATATATACATATAGGTATATAATAGAAATAAAAATAAAAATAAGTAATAAATTTCGAAAAAAGTTTCTTTATCCATTCGAAAAATTATCTTAATATTATCTCTGCACCATTAGCGTATTTTCAATGGTTCGATAAGGTACGACGCGAGCGTCTGTACACGTGTAAAATATAAGGAGCGTCATTCGGCCACGTCTTCGGAAGATGATTCGAAGTTGACAGTCATCCTGTGAGAACATTGTTTTGCGTCCCTGCGCGTAAGCGGGCAGCTATATTTACATAACAATCGCGGATCACGTAACCGCCTTTGCGACGTGTCCCGATGTCCGTGTGTAGTCCGTCCATGGATTCTACGTAGTCGTTTCCTCACGCCGACTCCTCATCCGCAGTATGGAAAGTCGAGTAAACCTCCGAGCGTAGTTAGCTGCTTAAGGAATCCGAAAGGAAATCGGAACACCCGTTGGAATTTGGTATACGGAGAAATCGTAGTCGGAGCCGGATTACTTGAGCGGCGTTAAAAGACGGGTGAAAATTTGGCGAAAGGGAGTACCGAGTGAAAAGCCGTACAGAGAGTCAAAAAAAAGGTCAAAGACGAATACAGTCAAAGATAATTAAAGAGAAAGAAAAAAGATAAAATAATAGTCCAATGTGAAACATTGACCGTTACCTATAGCACTGGCTTAACGAGCAGCCGATATTCATCTGAAAGTACGGTAAAGTAAAGGAAGAGGGGGAAAGGAAAATAGCGACGGAAAAGTCCATCGGTGAACGTCGGGGAAATTGATTCCCGCGTACCGTCAATGGCGCCAAACAAATGATCAGAGTGATTTTATGTTGTGGCCAGGATCGCGATGGCAACCAGGCTCGTAACCATGGAAACGCTACTGGCTCATTCGGGGGTTAATTCAGAAACGGACGGAAGGACGGACGCCTCGACTGAGTTCCTGCGCCCGAGATACGACAGAGCCCTGCAGGTGAAAGAGGTCGTAGGTCGGAGGGCGAGCGAGCGAACAAGGAGTTAGAACGGTAGTTGGGTTAGGGTTGTCCTGGACTCGAGGGGGCGTAAAGGGATGATAAACACACATACATAAAGAAGAGGGAGGGGGGGGGGGGTAAAGCAGAGTGAATCGTAGGGAGAAAAAAAATAACTGAGAGCATGAACTACTCACCGGGGGCTGCCTCGTGTGTTTCTCTATGCGTTTCCATGACGACGCTTCAGCATTCGTTATAGTAATGGGTTGTGGACTCTGAATACGGGGCTTCTGGGTGTAGCTGGGTTTCGTGTCTCTCCCACGCCTGCCGGGGACACCTGCCTTAACGATTACCCTGCGAATAAAAAATACAGCAATGGTGCACGGGATGGCCCTATTCCACGATATTACACTACCAAACTTCTACCCCAGGCTTGTATTTCGTACTTCGACCAAAACGAATCCCCTTTCGTCCCTGACTACCCCCATGCGATCGGTCGACCCCGTCCACTGTCCTTACGGACTGTTCTGTTTGAATTGTTTTATTTTTAATCGCGGATCACGCGATTGGGAATATTCTTTTAATCGGATGGAACGATCGTGCCTGATCATTAATATTCTTGATATCATCATGGCGGGTGTCGAAATCTGTCTTTTTTTTTTTTTAGAAAAATTATAACGGTACTGTATGTCATTTTTGCCCGTCGCATACGACGAGTGACTGGTGGGCTGAACTGTCTAGTAATCACCAACTGCTGTAAGTGCTCGCGTAAGATTACGAGAGAAAAAAATAACTGTTGGTAGTGTATTATTTTTTCTTCGAGATTTCAAACTTGTCATCCGTCCACGAGTTCGACTCGTTCTTTCCCACACGTGGGATTGTTTGCAATGACCTATGACCCCATCCTGTGCGCACGTCGCATCATCATCGTTGCATTCACGCAAACAAGCTGCCTGCGGCAGCTGAGAGGCTAAGAGGGGAGCCTATGCTCTTCCTCTGCCCTCTTCCTCATGAATCCACATGAATATGGATCGGAGATCGATGCCGATCGCTCATTGATCTTTAGGTCATCCGGCTTGCTTCGTGATGCCTGGTTATGGCTCTCTAATTCCTCTTAAATCTTTATCCAATGAATGTTTGTAAAATTAAAAAATTATTTTTATATAAAAAAAGTCACTCTCGATTGTGACTTTTAATGATCTATAAATCGTGTCTTTATTTATTTTAACCAACCCCCGTTTATTTTTTTCAAATAATATTTTTACGATCATCTATCTGTAAGATTAGGACCGATTGGGTTCGATATTTTTTTTTTCGATTTTATGTATTGTCACACCAGGGAAGGGAGGGGATAAAACAATGAATATATATAAAATATATATATAGATTGTAACTATATATACTTACGAGGACAATTATAGGGGCGAACAAGTAAGTGAACGCTCCGGGATCAAGCGTATGTAAATCAGACGGTTACCACGCAGATAGCCAGTCCCAGGGCACTACACCGGACGTTTTGTCTGTAAATTTATGCTAATCGAAATGTATCAGTAACTCTGGAAGCCTAAATCCACTGGTGGCAAAGGTTCAACACGTTTCGAGTCTGCGTTCGTGCGAACGATAACTTGTGTATTCCCCTTTACCTATCAGAATCCGATAGCGAGGTACGCCAAGCGTTTACGTGATTGGCTGACGAAAACTTTCGCTATATTGTCGCAGCATGAAAGATGATCTAAAATTTTCCGTATAGGAATGTTATGGTTTAAAAAAAATGCATCCCTTATTTTATAATTTTCTATAAAAAAAAATAAGCTATCCCAAAACACTGGAACTGTTCTTAATCTAAGGGTGTTTGGGACCAGGAGTAAAGGGGTGTAGTACGTGATCTAGATTCCCATGGGTCAGGTCACGCAACGGTTCTGGGCCTTGCTGAGGTACGATTACAAGGAAAAAGGACCCATGGTCATCCCCAACGTAACTGGACCTTTTGGACAATCGGATTGGAAAAGCAAGCGACTGGGATGAGGAAGAAGAAGGTACCCTCTAGGTATACGGGGGTGAAGATTATATAGCGAGAGGGACGAAGGGTTCGGGTCGCGAATATTTTAATTTCGAAATCGTAGCCGACCTGATGAAAATGGTCAGTGGTCTAGATTCCCATGCTCGATGGCTACCTGAAGTCGTCGAGGAGGACCTCCTTTTTTTAACTCCTCGCCATTTCGGACATTTGGGTCCTGGACGATATTTACCTGGACAGTGTCCGCGACCGTGGCTACTATACGAAGCGGCATTGTGATCTGGATGAACCTATTTAAATCAGACCGAAAAAATCCGTTACGTACAGGTGACCATTATTGAGTCCATTTTTGATGCGTCCGATGTGGCGACCGTTGGATACCACCATGGGAAACCATCGCTGGACGGTAATATCTTTTCGGAAACCTGCACGCACTACGGGGACCTGCTACCTACACACCTGGACTAGAGTTTGGGTCTATGATTTTTTTTCTCAATTTTTCATGCCATCAACTAGAGCAACGGACGAACGTCCCCACTACCCATACTTCAGGATCGAACTGACCAAACGGAACGAAGGCGGGCACAAACGCATATCAACGTACCCTGAAGGAACTTGGTTAGGAGATTTTTTTTTTCTAATATTTCTCAACCTGAACTAAGGTACAACGGACAGTTATCCCCACTGCTCTGTTGGTTTTTAACTAGAAGAAATTTAAATGGAACGACGGTTCTACAGTCTTCTTTACTGGATGATTTTTGGCACGGCCCCGTTTCTATCTTGACCAATAGCACTGGTACTCGGATTTAATAAAAATTCTGAACTAGTTCTCTTTAACGTATTTTGCAAAAGAGAATTAGTTATAACGGACAGTTTAACCAGTGGCGTCCTACGGTGACGTTGTACTAGTTTAGATCGCCGTTTACCAGTTCGTTAAGAACCTTCTAGAAGGATCTCGTACCTTCGAGAACTCAGGGTCCAAGCATAGGAGAGTTCCAAGGCTCTGTTTTCACTGTAGAAAAATAAATCGGTATGACTTTTATATTTGAATTTTCCCGCCAAAACTAATCAAATATCAATGTTTCAGATCGTTCACTTTACTCCTGCCACGGATGGGATTTTTAAGGTTCTATTCTAAAGGTCATCTTCGCGAAATGCACTCATTATACATCGACGTAGAAACTGGAGCAATTAATCAAGTCCCTCTGTCTTGGCGTGAATGGCCAAAGCGCAAACACCTTTAGCCTAATAGATCACAGTCTTCGTTATTATTCAAGAAGGAGTAGCACAAAAAAGAGTAAAGGAACCAACGGCTATTTTCTAGGTATAAGATGGGCGTCCATGGCAGCAAGGACCACGGTCCGAAATATAACCTGGACCATGAGGGGGCCCTCGTTGAAATCGGGCCATTTAAATGGGCCTTGGAAGGGTTATGTACCTGCCTGACCCTTGGCCTCAAAGCAATTCACCCCTCGTACCATTATATGACCTGCTCCATACGTATGGACATAGCCGAGGCATCTCCCCCTATTTAATCAAAGGGAGGAAGGGAGGACCCTAACCCACCAGGAGAATCAAGTTTGCCAGACCAGGGAGCAACATGTCTTGTGACGATCCTGCTTCAGGAACGTGCAGGTATATGACCTCTGGCCCGGACCCCTTCCTGCGGATGACCCGAATCTGGCCTCGGTTGGACACTCCGGAAGCTCGTACGAGACTGTACTTCCTTCAGACTATCTTTCTCTGTCTCCCCGTGATCTTTTTTTTTATTTGCCTCACAAGCGTCACGGCTCTGAAGAGTACGTTATGGGGACTGACGGTCAGACAGACGGGACCAGCGGGACTTGTTTTTTTTTCTTCTCTACCGGACGAACGCTCTTTCGAATCGGTACAAAAAATCATCCTATTCCGGTGACCGGTTGAGGATGTTAGGGTTAACCTGTGGGTATCGTGTTTTTATAGTGATTTCCGGAGAATAAGAAATTCATTAAGGAAATAACGACCAGGTCGGTTCAAAGAAGAACCAGTGGGATATTGAAAATGTATGTTGCACGAATCTGATTTGTAAAATACTCAATTTCAATGTAGTGCGAGTTGTCGTTATCAATGATTAATACTTGTAACAGTGATACCTTGTAATTAATTGTACATAATTAATTACCTGGAACATGGTACGTGTATGTATGCCTTGTATTGATTTCTATGAGATAAGTGTGGGGACCAAGTTGGATGCAGAGAGGTTGCGCAAGAATTCATACCCTCGTTCCGATTGGTTGG
>JARPRH010000423.1:584168-601198 GCA_031763665.1 Calameuta haemorrhoidalis | reverse complement strand
TTAGCCATTATTATACCTATATAAGAGTGTAAATGTAAAACTTTTCAAATGAAATAGATAATAGGAACGATATAAATGTTCAATTATCAAGCGTAGAGGCATTACTTGGTCGTTTTTCTTTGTTATCCTGTAATGTACATAAGCATTTAATTGATTTACAAGCTGCAGTGCTTAAGTTTTATGAAGAATCAGTGATACGGCTTAGTATAAATCTTAAAATCTTCTACATTCATGTAAGTTGCATCATTGACGATTATATATTATCAATATGCCCAAAATTCTACGTAAATATATTTTTACCGGTTTCAAATGAAGATTCTGATGTGTAAATAATTTTTTTCTAAAGTAGTCTAATGCTATACAACAGTATACTTTTACTGATTCAATGCATTAATTTTTGTACTTTAACTCAAATAATTCCTTCTTACAATTTTAACAAAATCTATTTTCATATTGACACGGTCAAAATAACAATGTACGTCATTATAATCTTATAAGTACCAATTTCTATGAATTAAAAATAAAAAAATAAAAATATTATTGAAGAAACGTTAACTATTTTCTAATTTTATCCTTTATATTAACTTTAATATGTCAAGACTGATCTGAATATTGATCTAATAATAAATGGACATTGATTCGTCACATGGATGGTCCAGGAATCTGTACTGCCAGTTTACGTCTCGCGATATGATCATTCAAGTTGATTCGAAAGAATTTCAAAAGAATAAAACACCATCAAAATCATCTAGAAAAATGTATGTAAACGTATCCATTACGATATAAACATTACTAGCCATTAAAATAATGAAAAAATCTGCAAAAAAACAAGATATCTGTCTGAAAAACGAAATTGATACTGAAATTACAAAGTACCTTGTAATGTAAACAATTTCTATTCTATGGGTAGTATTAATGATGAATTCACTTCGTTGTATATGACATCGTATTTGAAAAGTAATGCTTACGTATATACGTCATACTTCAAGATAGTTCCATTAATTATAGTGTAAAAGAGCATCCCAATAGAAATGAAATTGTCCGACAAGCAGCTTCATTACGTAGAAAGGATTGCAATCCTCTGATTATCTTCAGTGCGTTCACAGAATACTTCTTTACCAGCTTCAAGTACAGCCGTTAAGTGTGAGCAATCGCGTAGCGAGGTTCTACCTTGAGAAATTTGCCATCATAACTAAGATTCTACGCCTAATTTTCTATAAGTTTCTCGATCTACCGTTACCAATCTTCCTTCTACACTGGAACAGTCCAGCTCTATGCAGTGTAATCGAGAGCCCCATTCACAGTGACTCTGATCATCTGCACGGTAGTATTTGATCTGAAGACAAGTGGCTAGGTAACCGGATCCCAGAACACGCATTGCGATCTGCAGCTCTTCTCGATGTCCTCGTGCACTGGGTGGAATACCTTCTGTGCTGTGATAAGCACTGTAAGCACAAGCTGTACCATCCCTGGCACGTTCAATCGCTTCTACTTGTTTTCCTCCAATTGTCAGTGATCTGCAATGTCATAGAATAAAAGATTGTTTTTTTTTTTTTCTTAATAGAAAAACCATTTAAATCAGGGTACATATTTTGCATAAAGTTTTGCTTTAACGATGCTGTACCACTTTTGTTGGTAATATGGACCTATTATTTTTGTATCCAAACATGCTAAATGAATATGCATAGTGGGTATCTCCTTTTTTGAAGAAATTTAATTTGCAATTTCAGCAGTTATAATTAAGAATTTTTTGCAAAATTTCATTTTACACGTAAACTGCTTTTTAACCATTTTTTTTTAATTATCAACAGTGGCGGCTCATGTATAGGTACTGTGGAACTCCAGCATCCCTTAGACCAGTGATGGGAACGTATGACCCGCGGGTCAGACACTGACCCACGCAGGCTTCACTTGCAAAAGTGAAAGTTGTAAAACAAAAAAGAAATGTAAACTTTTTAGAGGATTTTAAAAATTAGAATAAAAAAGTAGTTTTTAAACATCCTTCCCTCGCCCTGCCAAGTGGCGCCACTGACTTTGTGACCCACGAGCTAGTACTAAAAAAGGTAATGAATGTAATTTGACCCACATCTCGAAAAGGTTCGCTATCACTGCCCTAGGTCAAGCTTGAACTGTAACAATTTAGGTTAAAGTAAGTAAAAAATGTCTGATTTTGTTCTCTTAGGATTTTATGAAGTTTCTGAGTAAATTTTCGTTTTACACATCTTTGTTTCCTTTTACACAATTTTAAAACAAAGGTTAAAAATTTTCTCGAGCAGTACCTCCACTAATTTTAGCTACGAGCCGCCACTGATCATCAATCTAACAGTATTCATTAGATGTGAAAAACTTATTGATATCAATCTAAATCCTAATTATGCTATAAAAATTTTGTTACGTCATAAAACTCAAAATACGCTATTGAGCAATATATGTTAGTGCTATTAAAAATCTCATAAGAAACTCTTGTTTATCCTGTCATGCACACTTGTGTTTGAAAATCCGATAAATACAGAAGAATACTTCTTTCTGAATGTGTTGAATGTCAGATTGTCTTGGCACAAACATTGCCAAGTCAGAAATAGAAGCCAAGAGTCAACACAGCGCTGTAATATTGCGAACAATTTTTCCATTAAACTTCATATGACTTCCGTAAAAAAATTTTTTAATTCCCCTTATAATAAAACTGTAATATCACATGACCTATTTACTACTGCATCCAATTTAAAAGTATATATATATATTCCTACTTGATTGCATATCGACTCAAGTAAATAAAAAATCAGTCCCTATCGATTGGCAGCAAAATTTTCCAAAGGTCATGACTTATTCGTTTAAACGTATTCTGATGTAGTATAGGGTTATTTTTATTTTTCTATCTATTGCAGCATTTCTATCTGTTAATAATAAAACAGTACTATGTAATTCAGTGTGACTAGGCCAAACTCGGAAGAAATTAACCTGGAAATGACGTATAATGTCGAACGGAGAATCGATATCGTAGTTTGTAGAAAATGCAGCAGAGTCCGATACACTAAGGAGAAACGACGACCCGAGTTCTCGGTGAGTCAGCATAATATTTTTTTTATCTTCTAGTAGCTCAAGTGGCCTAGTCGCACTTCAATTATACCAGAGTGACTACGACACAACAACGAAAAAGCCCTTACTGTTTGAAATCCAGAAGTACAAAGCATCTTGACTTCTAACGTTTCGAAGCAAAGCAAACAGGATGACGGAGGCACGTTTTTTACAAAATGATAATATCCGTAATAACGAAATACTTTTTTTTTTCATTTCAATTCGTCTGACTGTTTATATAATTGAGATAACATTACTTCGCGAAAGTATAGGAATGAGACTAATGTAGCAGACTCACGAGACCAGTGTTTCTTTAAGGGAGGCATCCGGTTACGAATATAATTAAAAGTAATTCATTCAATGCCGTAAAAGTCCTTTGGATCTGACGCAAGATATCGCAAATCAACTATGCACGAGTCTTCATAAAAATTCCGGCCTGTGAATGCGTAAGGTATTGTTTTCTATTTACTTTGTTGAAAGACGAAGAATTTTTCACGTGGGTTTTTTGAGAATTTACATTTTTCGGATATTTATATGGAATATGAAAGGTAACTGTCTTGTATATTTTGACAAGGTTTATATCTGCGAGATTCATAAATTTCTTCGTTCGCGTATATTGGCTGCACAAATTTTTGGACATCAAAGCTGTAAGCATATCGAGGCGAAAAAATGTTGTCATGCAAAGTTTAGACGTGTAAAATTATTATTTAGGTGCGAATAATTTAGCTAAAAAAATAAGTAATATATTTTGTGCTTTTTTTCGGAGTAGAAAAACTACGTGCAATTTGTTTCTTAGAATTTTTTTTATTTTATTTCAGTGACCTCTCCTCGATCAATGGCACACGCAAATATAACATCCAATAGACCGCAGTGCTCCGTTTGCCGTATTCTTATTCTTAGCGCGTAGATAGTTTTATACCCTGAAGGAAAATTTTTTTGTCGAAACAATTTTTGAATAACCAGACGGCAATTTTTAATAATTTTGTTTTACATTACTGTACTATCTAAACTATTCAACACATCTAGACCAATAATTCGATAATAAATCGTAGGATTCAATAGCGTATTTCACGTGGAACATCTATTTCATGTACCACAGGGTATATATAATATAGGCCCAATAAACTTCTCAAGTACATGAACTAAGATATCAGTTGTACCATTTCACGATATAAATATCTACCATAAATGTTAAAAAAATGTATCTTGACTAATTAAACAAAACGCATAATTCTAATTTCACTTCACGGTGGTCACAATATTTTGTGGTTAAATTAACAAAGGAAATAGTATAGTTATCAAAAATCAGTGCAAATTTTGCGACTCGACTCTAGGAAACTTCGGGTTTATCATTTACTATGATCTGACGACTCGTTATGTTTAACACTGAATTCGCACACTTTAACAAAAAAGACATCACCCACTGCAAAATTTGTGGCGGCTTGAAGCTGATATCCAGTCTGTAAGTTGCTTCGCAGCTCAACTTGACGGTTTTTAATTGACGAAATCTTGCGGAAGTTTCCATTTTGCAATAGACAGGTCCAGCGTCGGGTTCTCTCCTTATTGAAAGGGTAACCCGAAAATGTCCATCAGCCCCCATTGAACCCCATGCCAGTGAAAATTCCTTCGACAGAATTTTCGTCCACCCTGCACCGCGAACGTCGCGACGCTTACTGAGCACGACGTCGCTATTCGGGACGCCTGCACGCGCATATCTGGCAATTCTACGTTGGTAGTAACGAGATTTGACGGTGGTACGAAATTACCATGCATCCCTATGAAAAGTCACGTTCGCGTAATTATTCATTCGAATCCCATCTATTCGATTTTTATAAATTCTTGCGTGACTGCCATTCGTACATCGAACAGCCGTCTATAATAATCGAGCTAGGTGGAAACTATCTGGACAATAATTGTTTCCGAATAAACTTTGGTAACTAGACGTTTCAAGGCAATCAGTTGATTAATTTTCAGGACTGTACATCAGCACATAAAATCATTTTCATTAAACTAGTAATTGTTTCGTCTAAATACAAGTTAAACAACAAATTTGTTTGTTAAACACACTCAGTCAATTGAAACATATAGTTAATGATTGATAATTAATAATAAAAGTAATGGATCAATTGGCAAATCAAATCCAATATCCGCCTAAATTTTTTTCTCTATAAACAATACTAAAAAAATCAGTATTTTCGAATTCACCACAAATATTAGCACACGACTCAAAAGATTTCAAATTTTATCGTAGTATCTTAGTTGTTAATAAAATACTTGTATTTACGTACATAAAATCTGAAACTTTTCCCTTATATTCCCTGACCCTCCGATTTATGTATACATCGAATATATGTATATTTTTCGTGCATCACGAAAAAAAAGCACTTTAACCTCGCAACATCACTAAGCAAAGTTTTAGGTCTAAATAACACACAGCAACAAGTTACCTGTCAAGCTCTAGGCCTTAGTAGATCAATACCTTTAAAATATACGGTCACGGCATAATATTACCATTCTACACCACATTACCACTGAATTCTTTGTAGAAAGATTGTCAGGACATTAGGTTTGTATTTGTTTTGATAAATTTAACACTGTTTTCATCCAAATTAAGATCGCTGGGCTTTAAGAAGAGCTTTGCTTACAACTAATTAATCGATGACAATTATTATATCTGTTAATATGTCGATTATAAAGTATAACCAAACGATGTCCTTCACGTTGGTTAAACGTCTCCTTTTCTTCACGTGACTTTAGTCGATAGCAGAAGGAAGAAACGTAGTTTTAGTTAGGCCGACGTCACCCTAGAATTCCTGTCGAAGGAACAGGGAATAAGAAAATCGGAAATAGACGACGTATATATATAACGTGTATTGACGTAACACGGACCGAAAGAAACCAATAATATGAATTTATGTGCGAGAAATGACTTTCTTTTTCGGCAGGAGCACAGTAGCTTCTTATTGTAGGAGAGATTTTATATATTTGCAGGAGACTCGAAAAGTCATATTTTTTTAATCTGACGTGCTGCGTATTGTGGTGTCGTCACGTATGTTCATTCTCTTTAACGATAATTAAACTGAACAGTACTTTAATGCTTTTAGATCTATATTTCTTATATTACGTTTTGTTCATCTTCCGTACACTTGGTTCACGTATTCGCTATATCGATTTCCGATTAAATGAATGCTTTATACGCGTGTGAAAATCGACTGATGTATATCCTAACTACATACGTATTCTATAATACCTAGGCATGCCAATTTATATTTCATGATTACTATTACATAGAATCGACAACTGTCCCAGTTTGACCGTGAAGCCTTTTCAATGTGTGTACAAAACAAATGTGTCTGTATATCTATACTACATAATTATTATGTATATATACATATGTTGAACCGTCAAGGATAACCATAATTGTCATGATTACCATACATTATCATTTTTTTTGCAGCCAGCGTCATCGTAGATTATTGATATAAAATATGTAGTACGAGAAAAAAATATTATCCAACCGTCTCACTATTTCTGGTGATCATCGCATTATTTCTGCTTAATGGAGTTTATAAAAGAAAAAAATTGGAACGACGAGAAAGGAGCCTGCGAATGAGATTTACATTCGCATTTTCATAATATTTAGAAAACTTATGGTCAAGTAATCATATTGTATTACGTACAGGGTGTACGCTTTTAAAGTCATTTCTTATTTGCCATTTTGATTTGACAAGAGTATTCTAGTATTATTTCAGAATTACCGACGACGCCCGGTACGCGTGGCAGCTGAATATTTTCTTAGATTTCTAAATCGTCAAGGTTAATCTTAAAAAAAAACTGGAGCACCCAATAAATATGTCCTGTGTGAGCTTATATATAAGTTTGTATATAAGCGCACGACTATATACTTTTATCTATATGCATATTGTATACATATACGTATATAACGGACACGCAATGTCAACGAGAAACTCACAAAGCTTGTAAGCTTTCAGTCTAACTTAACTATTACTGCTGTCCCAGTTCCATTTTTGATTTCCTGTGAGAAAGAAAAAAAAGCAAAGGTACGGAATTCAATAAAACATTTATTTGACCATCGGCTGGGATACAAATATCAATGGATTCTAGTCTCTGTCTATTATAAATTTTTATTCTACGATTTGGACGGATGGATTATTCATAATGCGGACGTATTAAATACAGAGTAGAAATCTACTATGCATTTATTTTATTGGGAACAACGTGATTGCTTTGGAAAACGTTGCAGACAATATTTTCGCACTGTTCCATGTGATGGCGTAAATAAAAGCTTCGATGCTTTCACATCAGGGAGAAATAAAATGATAAAACGATACCTACTGCTTTACGGTTTCGTGCAACTTAACGTAATTCCTTTTTACGTTTTATTTTCACTTTTTCTTTTCGTTAGTTCTACACATTGATTATTCCCACTGCTATAGAAGTATATACGTTTCTATAATAATGCAAAAGAATATGGTGGGTACAGACATCGTTTTATCAAAAACCATAAAGAGTTAGAGTTAATAAGTTCGACGCTTTTATATTTACTTCATTCTTTATCCATGTGATATAAAACCTTGTGGGTGTAGTACCTTTCACTTGCTTTATTAATATAAATTGCTTGTTTTCTCCAAGACAACAGTCCAATCTGATTCTTTCTATGTATATGAAAAACAGACGAAATTGCACGCTGCACAATTGTCGAACGATGCAAAGGGATTCCACTTTATTTGAGTTGGAATTGACGAAAATATAGTCAATGCATTTTAAAGGTTCAAGATATATCGTAATAGCGATATGCCTGCGAGATGACCGTTAAAAATGTCTTCATCGTGATTTCGAATGTACCGTATCTCAGTATTTAATTCCCTTCGTGAGATCAAGTAATTAAACCGACTTCTCCTCGTGGTATAGGGGTATAACGTGCAGTCGGAGTGCAGTCGCCTAAACCTGCAGAGCTCGTTGACCTACCCCAACTTCCAGGCCAGCCCCTGGGTACCGTAGGAATGGTCACGCACCTAAACATAAAAAATCAATTCTTTAAATTATGCTCTGTTTGGCAATAAGTCTCACCCTTAAATGCCAATATAATTAAAGATCAATTTTGTTTTTATTGTGACTATATTGATTCACCTTTTGAAGAACCATGCTATTCCGAATGTTAGGAACATCAATAGACAGAGTGCAAAAAAGATCAAGGCCTCTGTGGCTCTTCTATGATGATAAAGATGCAAACCATCCTGATCGACCTTAGTTAATTCTCCTAACTCGATCAAGGTCATACGAAAACTTCCTCGCCTTCTGGGCCAATATGCCTTATCCTTTCCAGGAGTCTTTTCATCGAGTTGCACGCGAGGGTTCCTCAGCCTATAGGAATTGCTTTTACACGTAATTGAATAGTCTATTGCTGCATAAATCTGTAACCTAAAAATTATAATATAGTTCTGACTGTATGAGAACAGTAAATTTCATTCAGATAAGTTGAATAGTACCAAAATATTGACTCACCACTTCAACGTATTTCCGACCCATGAGTTTCCAGTTTTTATCAAATGGCCGTTACTTTCGATCACCCATACTGATATATTAGCATCTTGAGCGATGACAAGGGCAAGGGTCTCATCGCAATAGACCACAGTTAAAGCTAAGGATGATACGTTCACCGGTTGAAGAGTCACGCTTCCCAAATTATCCAATTTCAATCCCTTATCTAATCCTCTTAATCTAAAAATATTCCATGCTCCATCATTAGCTTTGCTACATAGCAAATAGAGGCCAGACTTTTCCCCTTCTGTTAAATCCGCCTGGATTATTGATTCGCACTGAGATAGTTTCTCCAGGTCATGCTCTGGAATAGTGTAACTGAGCCATTGTAGCGAGGATAGACTCAAGGACCAAACAATGTTTGTTGAGAAAACAAACATTCGTCCTGTCTCTCCATCGCACCAGGATGTTGCATTGCCACTCAAGTCTCCTTGAAAAAAAAAAGGAATATCGATAAGCGCAAACTTTATCCGATTCAATATCTTATGGATCGTGGAACGAAGGTTCCATTTTTTAATTAACAAAGACAACATGCTTTATCCTATAGAAAATCAATATTTTAAAATATCCCCAGTGCCTTGAGCGTTATTAAATTTTACATCACATCCCAGCAGCATGTTCCAATTCCAGTAAACCTTAAGGGTATGATCTCAAAATGACCATAATGAATAACTGTGATACTCGACATTAATTAATTGGTTCTTATCAATTCTTGGACATTGATATTTAACGCCACTTTCTCAATTCTCTATGTTAAGAGTTATAACGAATAATAAGTTTTACCAGGACAATTATTTTTGGTAGTGACTGTGCTGTTGATTGTTGAACTTCCCAAGCATACAAACGCTGTCCATGCGCTGTCATTAATATTCAAAAGCCATACTGTATCGCCTTTTAATGGGTACAAGGCGAGAACACCGTTAGATGTACACAGTCCAGCCTTTCTTGGTGGACCTGTTTGAGTCAATCCTGTGGGAAGTGTTATCCAATTCCAAGGATGGCCATTACTCGAGAGCCAAAGGTCAGTATAATTTTTTCCATTTACATGGCCGCCGTAAATCCATTGTTCGCCCTTGCGAGAGAAAAAACTGTGTTCCAGTCTTGGGGTTGGTCCCCAGGAATCCCAGACAGTATTTCGTTCTTCGGCAATCCATCGCCATTCTGTTACGTTATCAAAGGATTAGCGAGAGCCGTAAAAGACTTATCATTTACAATAACAAATCGTGGAATTTAATGTCATTAAAAAATATTATTTTATGCGTATTGTTCATGTAAATAAATTATTTTTTTTTATCGTCATCGAGCGGTTCGATAACGTCTAATTGTGGCTAATTTAGGTACGGTTACTCAATTTATTAGAACATTCAACAAGTTTTTGTAATTCTGTATCAAACGAAAATCCAATTATCTTAATCAATTAATTGTTTTGTTATCTCCCTAGCCGATCCGTTTATACCGTTATTTAGTGTGACCTTTCGAACATTTTTATGAATGAAATATACCCAATACGTCAAACCGCGTTTCGGGAGAACGTGAAGCTTTCATTTTGTAGAGTTTGTACATGATTTGAATTGTTTTGCATTGATATTATTTTCATTAGTAATATTGACTTTAGTACGTACTATATATGGTACGTTAAACTCATGAAATTATTCTGTCAGGTATAACTAATTCGATTAGCAATAATTAGAGCATAAACCACCTACGGCATATACAAACTCACGTTAACTTTTTTTTACTGCACATGTATTTAGGTTATCGTATCTAAAATCTAAAGATTACCTTAGCTCGCACGAATGAAACAGCCAACTTTAAGTAAAATCTTTAATTTTTAACATCTTGCTTTCTTTGCACACGGCACTGCGAAATTCCAATTTAACGCGGCGTGAAAAATTCACTAAATGCTTTATGTGTATGCAAAAGAAATTTATTAATGCGAAATGACTTTTATTGATTTTAAAGAATGATAAAGTAAAAGCACATGGAAACATTAGTCATCGTTATCTTTTTTGCAATATATTTTATGCCTACCGAACGAAATGTTTTCAAGAGGCAAATTACTTAAATAGATTTAGCGGATCGCAACTAAACGGATGAAGTTTAGTTATATAAATGGCTGACGCAAGGTAAGAAAAATGAGAAAAACTATCTCTTCTGGCTAACGAAGCAAAACTTTATCGAAATCATATACTAATAAAAACTTATCGAGATCGTTAGTACGTTTTTCTCGCCTATATCTTGTAATCAATGGATAAGTTTGATAAAAAGCAGTTCACGCGTTACCTGTTATATAGGCAGCGGGAGATGCACGCGCTGTCGAAGCTAAAGACGTTAAATCCGGTGATTCAGTTCCCTCGGAAAATCCGTAATGGACACATAATGTCAGTATAACATAAAGACAAATGCCAAGATTTTTACATTCCTCTTGGACCATTATTCACCTTCTTTCCTGTATTACACGTGTCATCCTCGAGAGAGCTTTGTCGTAGACTTCGTTACGTTTTGCTTTTAATACGCAGAGGAAAGAATATTTATTTTACGAGAGACAGTATGAACGTTGTAACAAAGGTAATAAAACTCACTGATCTGATTAAAAGCTGAAGAAAAATCAATCCAAACTAATAGGAAGGAATACGAATAGAAACTTGTAGATTCAATGTATTTTTCATGCATACGGACGTTTCAATATGATTGCATACTAAATTGATACTGATTATATTATTAATGGGACTACTTGTATGTACGTTTTTTATCCATTTAATTATACGTACTGTGCTCGGCATTTGTAGAAATGTCTGCTAGTGTAACGTCACCGCGGTGATGAGCCTTGTATAAATCAAAATGAAGTAGCCTGCTCGTAGAACAAAATTCTACTATTCACAACGCTAATACGTTTGTTACTAGAAAGTGAAATTTCCCCGGGGATATCCAAGAACCGTTCTTGCCTCAGCCTCCCGGGAGATTCATCCCTTCTTCCATCCCCGGCAAGGGATGCTCTTCGTTTTATAAGAAGCATGTTACACCCTGCCATCTGGCGCATCAGGTATCTTTTACCACGATGAGCGACTACGCTCTTATCGACGGATGAGGGATAGATATTGTGGTAAAAGAAAATTTTTAAAAATGTATATATTTATTACATGAACAATGGCACGGAGTGTACAGTGTACTATATACATACAGATGCAATATGGTATTGTACATACAGCAAAATCGTAATATTAATGGTCTCTTGCAAAGATTATTTAGCAATGTACAGTTTAGTCTTTATCGTCCGTTGTAATTATCGAGGATATTGTCCGTATTGTACTCAACTCATTTGACCTTGCATCCTTTTTCTCGGTTTAATGCAACTTTCAGATAATGGTTGACCCACTTTGATTGACTGGCCAGATTTTAAGCAAAATCGAAAATCTTTTGGTGCTTCGAACAGCAGAACGATTGTTGATCCCATTCTGAACTCTCCGAACAATTCACCTTTGGATATTGTGGCACATTCCAAGTTTGCATCTTCAAAGTGCTTGTATCTTGGCCACTTTTTTGTATTAGTCACTAGGTCTCGATCACAATATACCTTTATAGAACCTACGTTAGTAGCACCCACAGCAGTATACGCCATAAATCCATTTGACCATTCACCAATATAAACGACTCTCTCATTTCGCGAAAATAAATCTGGTAACCAGCTTGCTATCCTAGGATTTACACTTAATAGTTTTCCTGAAAAATAATGTACATGCGTAACCACTTTATATAAGGTCGATTTATTGTATTCCATTCTAGTTCGTGAACGTTTTAAAATCCTTATGTTATTTCGTCACGAAAATATTTGAAAACGCTATGAGCACTATAAATAACACACAACTTGTAAAATAACTCACCTTGAAAATGTCTACGAAAATATATCCGCCAATCAGCCGGACTATGAAAGCGGTGATAGTCACCAGGAGCTAAGTAAACTGTTAATTGATAAAGCTGGTTTGATGGATTTTTTAGTAGTGATCTAACATAGTCATCACAGTCAGACTGTTTCATTGGTATAGATTTATCAACTTGGAGGCCGTTTGTGTCGCCCAGAAAATGCTGCAGATTATAAGTCATCCCCTTGACCTGTTCTACACGACATGAAGTTACAGTTCCAAAATGTAACACTTTTCCGTCTGAAGGGGAAACCTATATTTTATTTACAAATCAGATTTTAGAACTAAAAATAAAAATAATAGAAGAATGTTACTTGTTTAGTATTCAAAAGTAATACTCACAATATTACAATCGTTAGCAATTGGTCTTGCACCTTGTTTTAACGGTCTTACAAAGAAGTCAACTAGAGCAGGAAATGAAGTAAGGTCTAGATCGATTTCTTGTAAATCTGCATCAAAAGCTTTTGCATAAAATCCATATATAGTAGACCTTAATGGCACTGGTACTGGAATACTAGCTACCCAGCCCCACACTCGACTTATTATCCTCAGTGGTAAAGAACAGTAACATCGAACCTAATAATAAAAAATTATTAATCATCGATGGCAATTCTATACTCTGTGGCAATTCATACCATAACATCATGAACAGGTCCTTTTAGTTGTGCAGCATCCGTAGGATATGGATGCCTTCTAAGATACCTCCACTGTAAAATAGCAAGTAATGAAACACCAACTCCAACAGGAACACTCCATTCCCATCGGCGAACTAATGATTGCCATAAGCCATTTGTCTTGTTACTAGGTTGGGAGTTTGATGCATAATATCTCGTACATATTGACCATGGTGGAATCGATGGCGGTGGTACTGTTGTCACGAAGAGTGTAGACGAAACATTCCGGCAACTATTACAAAATAATAAGAGGTTAGAAACATTATTTATATAATTCCTATCTATTAACAGTTCGACGAACCTAACACGATAAGATATTCGCAAAATTCTATAAGTTGACATAGTTTACATGGATAAATCGGTCTGTATAATGGGGTCCAAGGTACATTTAAACACTATGTACAAACGGAGGTTATATCGTCTCTCGACTTGGCCAGACAGAAGCCTTATCCAGCGGTAGTCAGTAGGGTCAGTAGTGTACAACGTGGAATTCGAGTGGTTCCAATAAGTCACATTTCAAATGTAAAATTTCTTCTAACTACAAACATACATATAACATTAATATTCTAACGATGTTCATTTCCTGAAAATTAAAGCAATCATTACATTAGATAATTAGACACTAATCTCTTAAAACATACCATTAAAATTGACCCATCATTGAGACTAATGAACCCATAATACATTTATCATAAATCCAATATAAATATTGTCTTTGTTATTCAACATTTTAATTGTTAAATAGTAACAATAGCAGCCAACTCCTATCAAAGTCATAATAAGTAGGGCATGTAGGACATATATTTCATCGGAAAAACGTCAGAATTTAATAGAATAATGACGTTGCCACAATCCCCCTCAGATATTGCTTTTCTACACGGGCAGGTGGTAAGTACAGGTTCTCATCAAGTTCCATCCAGTCCTACTCTCGGTCGTGAAATTCACAGGAGGGCAACAGAGGCCAGATGGGCCAGACGGAGTATCGGAACTTGTAGTGAGGTAGCGTGACGACAGCAGGTGGCTCCGCGTGGTGGCAGGTGAATCAGAGTATACTTCTTTCGTATTCGTCAAGAACAGAGTGTGGAGCAGTGTGGAGCATTGTTTTGTATAGTGTTGCAATGGTACGTGCTTTGTTGTGCTATCAGTAGAGCACCGGGTTCTTCTGATCTACAAGTGTCAAAACTCGCCAGAACCCCATAACATGTCGCGCACGTATGAGAAACAGCTGTGACGGGACAGAGTAATCGGTGCTCTATGTCTCGTCCTGTTTTCTGTGAGGTTAGACAAGACTGTGCATCGTATTCCGTATGAGAGGCCGTGGCTCTGGAAAGGTGAAGAGTGAAACGATGCCACCGTCCTCGCATTCAAACTGGACGAAGCCGCTGCTCAAGGGCGGACAGATGATGCAGATGCAAGTCAAACGAGCCAACTCTATTACGAACCAAAATCAGAATGGCAATGGTGATCACTCTAGTTCTTTGGACAAGAGAATTAAAGTAGTGCTAGTGGGTGACGGTGCCGTTGGGAAGACGAGTCTGGTTGTATCTTACTCTACCAATGGTTTCCCCAGAGAATATGTTCCTACGGCCTTCGATAATTATAATGGTTAGTGAATTTGCAATTTTTATAAATTTATATTTACTTCTTTGTAAGTACGTGAAACTGATATTCCACTTTCCATTATCGATTGTCTTCTTAAGAGCTGGAGTTAGGCCGTATGCTATTGCTCGTTTTTACCATTTTTTTATATAATAACAATTTTTTAAATTAAAGAATTTCTCACACCCTTTATTCACGTATTTACTGTGATAAATATCACTTGGCATACACGAGATTCTCTATTTATATGCAGTATGAAAAAAAAGTTTCAAATTTAATGTACTTATAAAAATAGTTAAATTACTCAAAAATCTATATGTATCTGTTGTTAGTTATGATAGTATGAGTCAGACACATATACAGAGATAAGTCAGCAACTGCAGAGCAATTATTGCAAAATATAAGCATTTTTACTACTTATTCAAAATTTATTATTATACATTTTTAGTATTAGGACATAGTATTATAAACGTTTATATCATGTTCACATAGTTTATATGCAGTTAGCAGTTTATGACTAATAAGGACTGTGACTCTTGACCATGACTGTACAGAGGAGCAGACAGACAGGGCAACAGGTGAGAGTACACTGCCACTGTTGAGTGTATTGGCAGCATAAAAGGAGAGGATCTCTAATACTTATGCTAACTTATGGAAGCCAGGGATCTTCTTTCTCTGTGTGTAGGCTGTACAGTAATAAAAATACCAGACAGCCAATCATGTGGCATTAAACCACCTGATGTTACTCATTTCCAAGTTTTTCTTATACTGAGAATTATTCAACAAAAAGTATCAATATATTTTTGTCTATAATTTCTTATTTTTCAATAATTAAAACAATTAATATTGATAATTAAAACATCCCTTAATTATTATAGATAAATACAATGTAGTAGTAGGATCCTGCTGAAATGTGCTTCTTGCCTGAGACTGAATTGTTTGGAAATATTTGTACGCTATCAGTTGTAAAACTTTCTTCTTCTTTAATGATTTTACATTAAGCATCAGTTATTGTTAAACAAAGATATTTTACATTACATCCACAACTGTTATTGGGTTAGTCCAATGTGTCTTTGTTATCAGTATAATATGGTCAATGGAAAGATTGAATAATGATATAATTAGTGGCCAACTGCAATAATATTAGAGCAGATATTTTGAAATACCATTATAGTAGCATGTCCATAATCTATAAATATTCTGCATTCATGTTGTCGCATCAGAATTTATTTTAGTTAGACTATTGCTCCAGTAAAACATGTGTTCATGAGTTGTCTAAATATAATTTGCTGAATACTGAGAATTGTGCCAGCAAAGATATTCAGTTGCAGCAGTATATGTGAGCTTCCAATTTTATATACATGAATGCTTATCAATGCAAAGAGTATATATTTCATTCATTTTTTCTCATTATAAAAGTAAGAATAAGCTATAGTATCACATTTATAATTCCCCCAAACTTAGGTCGACATTGAATATATCTACAAGCTGTCCTTATCATATGACAGATAGGTACAATCTTTATGATAAATCCACAGTTCAATCAACGAAATCATTTAATGAAGGATATGAGGTTTTCATTAATTTTCAACTGACTCTGATACCACATGTACTATGTTTTCTATGATTTTCTTACAAAATTTGAAATAACTGTTAAATATATAATTATCCTTTTCAGCAATTAACATCGTTCATTAACTTATTACCTATTACCTCCATTATCATTATGCAATATCCATAAGAGTTACTGTAGTCCACCAAAGAAAATGTGGTATTGAAATGATAACCCATTTCACCATGACACAACTCTTTTGAATAATATATTATCGACAAATTAGAATATAACTGATATTACTTCATTGTATTATTCATGATTCATGTGTCTTATTGCTAGACATACAAGAATTGCCTCATGTGTTGCAAGTAACGTTGAATTAACCAATAGCGACAATTTTTTCAATACATGTTATAAGTTCATTGTATAAAGGTGATAAATGGCAGTAAGAAATTAAATACATATTTTTTAATTTACAGTTGTTGTAAATGTCGACGGACAACCGGTCAACGTTCAACTGTGCGATACGGCAGGACAAGATGATTTTGATCCACTGCGATCATTATGTTATCCAGAAACGGACGTGTTCCTAGTTTGCTTCAGTGTTGTATGTCCGTCTTCTTATCACAGTGTGGCGTCTAGATG
>JARPRH010000423.1:511853-526074 GCA_031763665.1 Calameuta haemorrhoidalis | reverse complement strand
GATCATATATGTACAATGTTACAGTAGTGTAAAAATGAAGGCACGATGGACCTAGGCTTAAGATCTTATGCAAGTAACAGAATCAAAATCTTTACAAAGTAATACTTTAAAGGCGTTTTCTCATAATGGCAATCTTCACACACAATATTATCGTTTTGTACTAATCCCTTACAAATATTGGTACAACCATCATAAAAATACAATAAACGCAATGAAGCTTAGCGTACAAAAATTGCTTCTGTTAATTCCATTGCTCAAAAGTTCAAAAGTTAACATCACCCATAGTGCGTATGTTTACATGAAATATTAAATTTTTTCCGACTGCAATTGAATAGTATGAAATTACTGTTTTTACTCTATTAAAATTAGGTAGATTTATCAAAAAAACATGAAATTATGCATTAACTGATTCTTCATCTTATACTACTTCCGTTTTCAAAATTCCTAAACACTATATCGAATGACCTTCATTACATAAATTAATTCAATCATTAGGAAAACAAAGTGTCTAAAGTACAGACTGTATGTAAGCGATCCATCAGATATTCCATTGCTACTTTTTATGTACGGCAGATATGCAGATATAGATTAAATAATAAAACGTAACTGTAATGGATATATAAATAATTTCTTTCTCTTTCAATGAATATATATGGACGCTCTGTTTACCTGTACACGAAATTACTTACTATTTAGCGTCCAGTCTAATTAATTATAAATTGAATCAAATGTATTGGACTATATCAATATGAAATTCTACTATTTATATATTTATAACAAATGATATTTAACAGGAGTTTATGCAATTTGTGACATATAACTAGTCATAGCGTGGTGTTCTTATTTTTTTGCATTGATATCTTCGTTTGTAATGAGAAGATGACAAATGGTGAATTTCATTGAACATTTTACACAAATTAACGCTTACTCCTTACTAATAGCTGATTTTCGGTCGTACAATTTCGAACAGTACCGGTTCGTTGGAATCTAACGACCACGAGATCACCACTCCTGTTTTGTGAAACACTTTTACTCATTGAAACTGTTTTGAAGCACTTTTGCTCATTAAGCGGTGCCAAAAATAATAGTACGGAATAAACGTTAAAATATAGTTATAAACATTGTAGTAACCGCGCTACTTTCTGATACTCTACCGTTGCAGACTATTATGCCTATTATTGAACTATTACATTATGTTGAAAAGGTCTTCATAATGAAATAAAATTACTTGATTTACAGTTATGGTCTGATTGATATGTGTCTCTGTACCTTATTACGCTGAATCAATCTTAATAATCGCTATACATTATTAAATTTGTAGTCATAATTAATTTCCCTTTAATATTATTAAGGAATGTTAAATGGGTAAATTGAACATAAACATGATAGAAGAATTAACCATGTACTATAATTTTGTTCAGCAATCTTATGTGGCATAATAATTTGTTCTTGTCAATTTACTGTTTACAATAATATATGCCTAATAAATTATTCGATTACAGTATGATTGTGGAATAAAGAGAAGTGAAAATCAGTCACACTCACAACACGATGGTACATTTTTTGAATAGTAAATTTGGAATTTAACATAATACTCAAACTTTTCTTTCGAATTTAAAATTATATATTACAAAACTTAGTGTAGTGAGCTCAAACATAATTACTGATTTGGAATTTTTTAAGTTGAAAAATTTTTAAATCATGATCTTTATTAGAGGAACTGATAAACAAGTACCCTGGTAGTAAAAAAAAATTGTGTAGAATGTTCTAGAAAAAAATTCCTTAATTATATATATAATATATAATAATTATTTATCGGTAGTTAGGTTTATTGGAACAATACTTATCGACCACGTTTTCCAATGGGTAATGATATTCCCCATTTCATTTCCAATATAACTACATTTTCCAATGGTAATTATATTCATTAACAGAACATATTGTTAAAAATGAAAGATAGTCAAAATTAGTCGCAACGGGGAAGCTATTGATATAATGCTAGATTAATAAGACAATTTACATGCAAAATTAAGTTAAGTAACAAACACATTATTAACATTCGAAGAAAGGTAATTCTGGACTGTTTACAACTATGCTTTACGTTTATTGAGGGGAAAGCGTGCAATACTTGATTCATATACGTGTCTATTGAGAGAAATATAAATTAACTAAACGTATAATATTTTCATGAAAATTACAGTAAGGAGTGTTTATTATTAAAAGAATGATTCACTGACAGTGCTTGTCGAGAAAAGCCCAAAGATCATAGGGTATGGGAATATGCTTTACCCACAAAGAAGACGGATGATTAATCAATTTAATATGACCAGTTATTCAACAATGCGTATAGGAAATTCTAAAATTTATCACAAAAACCCGCTAATTTTAGTATACGTGCTGCACTGGAATACAAGAACACTGGCAGCTCTTCTACCGTTTCTATTTATACAAGATGCTTTGCACCTATTCTTAATATTGCAAATTTATTTTCAGTGCCAGAACTCGATCAGGATGGAAGAATCATCATAATATTAATATCAAATAAATAAAAATTTCTATATAAATTCATAAGGAAATAAATCTGGTTTGCGGTGGATCAAAATTATATCTTGCCAAACCATAAATCAAACTCTCTTATTATTCTTTATATCATGCAGGCGATAATATTCATTCATATCACAAATTTGTTTTGTTTAACTGATTGTAAATTATTTTAATATATGTGCTTGTGCAAGTTACTCTCTTTACCTTTGGTGTAACTTCACACAATAATGTCACCAATGCCCAAACGCGTTTACGTTTGTTATACGATATACTGATTATACAGACAAAACATTACAAGAAACAATGATTTGGAACAATTGATATCCATTACTTGATTATAAAAAATAGTTCTGATTGACGTCATGTATTTAGAGGATGCAAACCCATAATCACATGTTATTATGCATGGAACATATATGCTATACAAGTTCATAAATTGATTTTTGAGAAAATTTGATGAACGAAAAAAAAAAATAGATTTCTGGAAATGAAAATATCTTTGGTTCATACAATGACTAAACAAATTATGTTGCATCAGAAAAACTTCTAAATAATAATATTCATACCGACAATTCCTTGTATAAGGATAATGGAATCAATAATTTTTTAATATAAATACTTCCCAATAGGAGATGCACTGAGTATAGTATACAACAACATATACTAGAAAATAAAATCATCTGTCGAAAAAAAAAAAGAACGAGTTGTCAAACTTCTCATTTAACGTATATTCCTTTCAGTGTTATGTGTGCTGCAAATGTCCAATATTATAACGTTATTGCCATTGAAATAGTTGCCGTTTCAGTGTTGAATACAGAAACAGTATAAGTGACAACACGAGAGTGGAACAAATCCGTTAATTATATTTACGTACGTGTAAATAACGACTTAACCAATAAGAAAGGATTCCCTTTCTGCTATACATCAGTTTGCCAATACCTTGAGGCAATGTTTAACAATAACATGGTACGACTGCCAATGTTATAGTACACTCATTAATCTTAGCTCAACAGCGATCGTACCTTTCTTTAAAACCTATGAAGACACTGCGATCAGAGAACAGAACCTTTGACTCTGCACGTAGCTTCGATCAGCACCTATCGCTCGCTATTTAATTGGAATGAAAGTAGGGAAGCAAGTGCACTTAATGGCTAATATAAGAAGAGAAATGCTCCACGTCTCTGACCTTATTCATCCCTGAGTACCCAATTGTTCGGTTTATACATAACGTAACTAACCATCTTACTAGCATTTCCGTAACCTCGTAATAAGGATGGCTGCTCTTGAACAATACTATCATTAGCTGGTACATCTGCATGGCAATCCAGGAGGTCATACGGAAGTTGATTCAGCACTGAATTGAGTCAACATGTGACAGCGTTGCTCGAGACATTCCACATTGGCGATCAGAAACGCATTCTCAACGTATAAATCCTTCGCGAGTAGATCAGCTCGAGCTAATTTGTCACTCTGGAAACACAGTCGTATAAAAAGATATTTCAATACGTTGTAGTGAAAGGCAAAATTGTGGAAATTAATACTATGTGGAATTGTAAAATAGCAAGAAGTACACGGTAAAGAGTGTTACATACTTGTTCCTTGTATGCTTGAATCTGCTGGTTCAACTTCTCTTGTGTGCTGCGAAGGACAAATTGTAAATCCATTAGCTCCTTTCCATTTTGTTTCCAAGTTTCTGAAAGGTTAACTGATATAAGCATGGGAATAAGATGATAGAAGCAACATTTTTTAGAAAGTTAAATAGAAATATTGACGTACGATGCAATATTCGCTCAGTGTGTTTTTGTTGTTGCTTCAACGAGTTTTGCAGATGTTTACATTTTTGTTGTTCTGCCTGCAATCGTGTATTCAAAGTCTGCAGTACATTTATGTCAATCCTGCATGCCTGCTCCCCAGCATTAATTTGAGGACAATAACATGTTACGCTTTTTATATTTTGCAAATGTACGATTTCTTGCATTAGCATTTCTCTTTGCTTTATCAAAGAATTGCACTCGGCGTCAATGTTCACTTTTTTCTGATGCAGTCGACGTATTTCGTCTCTGTGTACTTTGCAAAGTTCTTCTGCAGAGGAGTACGTCTCAATATGATGACAAGTGCATCCGTGGAGACAGGACGTGAGTCTGGTAGTCGTGCGCGATACAGTTAATCCAGTAGTTGGTATAGTTGTGTGCAACGTATGATTTAATTTAAATGAATCGGTCAGTCCATTATCATCTACAACGCTCTGCGTTGGCTTTGGAAGTAATTGCGAGGGTGATGGAAGACTGACGATGTTAGGCATAACTTTAGTATATTCCTTAGAATAGGGTACTAACGGGATGTAATTTTTTGTGTCGTTGGTTTTCGATATAAAATCTGAATCCTCATCTGGAAATTGTGTAGAAAAGTCTGACTGCACTGACTGCTTTTCTTTTCTTATTTTCTCACGTAGCTCTTGGATTTCTTTATCTCTTTGGCGTATCTCATTTTCTGCTTGCACTTTCCACTTTTCAAATTCCTCTTCAAGATCGGTATACTAAAGACAAATAGCATGCAAGAGTTTTAAATAAGGTTAGCTTATTTACTTGTATCTCTTAGATAGTACGATATTCTAACAAAAATATGATAATTGGAGAATAGAAAAATTTTTTACCTGCTGTTCAAGATTGAATCTTTCTTCTATTGGTGATAACCTTCCATCGTTTCGACCTTTGTCTCCCGTGCCAAACTGTTCTTCGTATTCAGCCATTTTTGCTATTAATTCCGAAAACTTCTCATCGCTGACTTTTTGTTCTTGTTCGAAAAGCTGCCTTTCTTCTTCGAGTTTATTTCCCCAATAATCTTCGCAATGTTCATATTCGGTTCTTATCAATTCTAAGCTTCTCTCTAATTCGGCGCATCTTTCTAATAATTGTTTTTTCTCATTAGCATGTTTAATTTCCTGCTGTTGAAGTTGCTGATTCATCCTATCTATATTTTCAACGTATTCCTGTCCAATGGCATCAGATCTGTCATTAGAAGTCTGTGTTAAATTAAAAGAAATAATTGCTCTATCTGTTTCAACTTTCGATTGATCCGCAACAGGTTCCTCTTTACGCGGTGGGTAATCTCGAAGACTAGTCATTTTGTTCTTCGAAACACTTTTTACGTCCAAGTTATTGAAGTTCCTGTCAATATTGTGTATCATATCGTCGCTGTTAGACATCCTCTTACCAAGTCTTAATTTATCATTTTTATTTATCACTAAATCCCGTAACGATTCACTTGTACGCTCCTCGCATTCTGCTTCAAGTTCGTTTGCAAGGCTTTTTGTGGACTCCGCTTCTTTCACTGAACACTAGAAAAGACACGTTTTAGTGTATTTCAATACAAGTGTGTTTCCTCATAATTTCAACAAGTGTATCATTGATATGCTTACGCTTTCGTATTTTTTTAACAGTCTTTCCAACTCTGCTATTCTGGCATTCAGGGCTTCGTGACTTTCACCTGTAAATACACGTTAAAAATATTTACATATTTAACAAGTGAATAGTTTGTCGTATTAAAAAGAAACAAATAACGTTTTCATATAGATTACCTTCATTATCTTCTGCTATCAAAGTCTTGATAGGCGAAGATGACGTTACCGCATCTCTACAACAGGATTAAATGTTTTTTCTTCAATTCTATAAAATGAGATAAAATCTATATAATAGCTGATTACCTGGTATTTTTAACACTTTGATCACGAGTTTTCAGTATTTCCAATTCCGATGCAAGTTCATCGTTTTGATCCCTCAAAAGTGATACATCTGATTGGAGTCGCTGTATGCGGTCAATTAAAGAAATAACTTGTTCATTTTCTCTTGCCTCGACGTTCTCAACCTGATAACAAGTTTTTTATTAATTTCAACTACAGACATGATAAATTGTTCTAATAATCGTACCACATCGTGCTCTGCTGCCAACGTTTGTATTTGTAATTGCAGTTGATTATTAGAAACTTTCAGACTGGAAACTTGATCAGAAAGATTTTGGTTCTCGACTTCTAGAGCTTGATTTTCTTGTAATACATTTACAAGTTCGCTTTTTAATCTTTGATCTTCCTGCTGTAGGGTCTGCAATCGTTCGTCCATCAATTTCAATGTCACAACATTTGCTTCGCGTTCAGAGCGCAACTGCTTCGACAACTCCTTAGTCTCTTCGGAGTGTTTTATTTCCAATTGTTTTAATTGATATCGACTTGATGTTTCTAGTCGTACATGATGCTCATCAATTTCCTGGGCTAACAAATTTGCTCGTTCGTTAGCTTCTGTTATATCAATGCGCAGTTTGTCTCTTTCACCGCTGAGGTGTTCAACCAATGTGCTGTAAAATTAAGTATACTTTCAAACTAGAATACATTTTGAATTAAGCATGATTGCCTAGTTAGAGTGTAGACTAAAAAAAATGCATGACATATGAATAATAAAACTCACTTGAGACTTCGAACTTCCTCTTGATAAATCACAAGGGCAGCCTTCAACAAACTAATGTGCGTCCCCATGACTCTATTATCGGATTCATCACGAAGATTTTTAAGTTCTTCACAGAGAACATTCGTTAGTTCTGTAAGACTAACATCTGGACTAGTAAAACCTAAGTCCGATAACAGAGTTGTTGCTTCGTGTACACCAGCAACTTCCCACATATCAATAACCATGCTGCTCCGCACATAACTGTTATATTGAAGACTTACAAGTTAGATTTTATATAATATTTTTGTTCTATTAAATAGTGTTGATAGGATGATTATACTTTACCCAGTCTGAAGAGGACCAATCATTTGGACACTTTCCTTCTGTGAGTCTTGTTTAAGCATATTAATATCAGATCCATCGCTCCATCCAGGACTTAATTGTTCCTGCAAGGCTTTCTCGTTACGAAACAACAGCGAAAAATCGTCAAAACTTATTTGACCGTCGCGATCTATATCCAGTCTTTCAAAGATTTGCTGGATTGTCTAAACAAAGATATTCAATTAGGTCACTGTTGTGCAGTAATTAAATAATATACTATTTATCTGTCTTTTCAATAATAACCTGTCTAGATAATGTTGGAATTCCAATACATTGAGATATAACACATAATTCAGAACGATCGGTATTTCCATCAATATTAGAATTGAGCTTACTCCATAAATCACGCAGTCTTTGTTCATCCAAATTAATATCTATAATTTAATTTTTTAATTTTAGTAGCTTTAATTCATATTCACCCAGGAATATTCTATCATAAAATTCATATTACCTAAGCTTGCATGTTGATAATCTACCATGTCAGACTTTTGTTCCTTCGACTTTGTTGTTCGTCCATATTTCTTAGCTGTTAGTTTGGGTGCATTGAGAGTTTGCAGTGAGTCGTTAGCAAACTCTTTCTCAGAATAGCTAGAAACTCCTTCTTGTGATTTACCCAACAAGGCTAGCAAGCCATCACGGAATTCAAGGAAAGACACAGATTTCCTCACTGGAGTTCGTTCCAGCAGACAAGATATCAATTCTTTACCACGTTCTTCTAGTTGCAACTTATCACAGAGTGAACGTAATCCATTCTCATCTAATGACGTTTCTCCTTCACTCAGGCAGCTCTCAAACACAGCTAGAAGCTGCTGCTCATATGGATCGTTACATCCTCCCTCCATTGCATTATTCTGACTTTGTTCAAGAGCCCTGCTTTCTGGATTTACACTGTCTGCCTAAAATGATATAGTCACAAAAATATAACTATACACAGAATAAATATAACATGAAGGATAAGTAATTAAAGCAATACCAATGATATTAATAGTATTATGTAACAGATAGTGTTAAATGCAAAAGAAAGAGTTCGATGTATCAGTGCAACTAAGCCAACTGTGTATTTTAATAATACAATAATTTAATTTCCATTACACATGTATGTTTATCATACCTGTACTGGATGCAGTATAATATTATAAGTGATACTTTTATAGATTTCATAATTATTCCAAAAGAGTACTTGATAATTAGCAAAATAATATAGAGATTGAAGAAAAGCTTGATTTACATTGGATTTCTAATGTTGATTGCAAAATTTTACATACTTGAATACACGAGAACACCTGTCTGTTCTAACATGGGAAAATGTATGATATAGTACTGTTAGAATAACAAAATAAATCAATAACAGTGTGAATAATTCAGTTGAAAGAATAGTCTAAAGTCAGGGAATTCGTTTGTATAATTGGATAAATATCTAGAGTCATTGTTAAGGTCACTTAGTGATGGTCAAGAACAAATTCAAAATCACTACCATTTCCTAGTAGTTGTCACTTGTTACAACGGACACAAAATATCGTACTATGACTTTACATATTTATTTATAGACAGAATATATATAATTAAATTAAGGACCACAGTTAAACCACGCGCATGCATCTAACAATAATGTGTTATAAGGGCGACTTACAGTATAATCTACTATCATAACTTTATAGCGACTTATAATAAAAATTTACGACTGTATAATGTATTCGTAAGTACAAATAAACGATGATGGTCAATTGCCAAAAAATTCGTTCTTATCTAATCTTCTTTGCAAACGATAATAGCGCGTACAGCTGGCGTCTCGGTCAATCACTATTATGGTATATCACAATTTAACTGATACAGAAATTATAACAGAGCTTACCTGTCGTATATCTAGGAGGATGCTAGCCGCGTATAGAGAATGTAGCTATTGTTGATGAAGCGCAATGGGAGATTACAAATACTGCACTAATGGGGGATCGATAGTCAATAATTATTATAATATTTCTAAAAAAATCGTTACTTCTTGTTTAGCTCGTCGTTGGCAGTTCAAGAGCAATCAGCTGATTTTACGAGCGGGACGTATTCATGGTTCACCAGAAAAGGTTGTTGTACATCTGTGTATGCAAATTTTATATCCTGGGAAAATATTTCAGAATTAATTTGATTACAGACTCATTATGTTTAATTTTTTTACAGCATATAAAGACAATGTCATATTCGTTCAGAGATAACGAATAATTTGCCGGATTGCGTCACTTGATTTATCAACGGAATTCAAACACTAAAAATTTTGTTGCGGCGTCAAGTGGTTTCAAGTGCTTTCGGGCACTAAAGAAGTGTTCGAAAATGAGTTGACAGCACTCGGAGCATCATTGTGTCTCTGTTTATTGAATACAATCGATCGAGACACAACGATGTTCTCAGCGCTGTCGGCTTGTTTTCGAATACATCCCCATAAAGCTCCAAAACACTTAAAACCGCAAAAACGAGCAGTCCTGTTGATTGGAGCATATATTGGTGTAAATTGATGTAACAGCGATATGTTCTTTTTAGTTAATATATTTTGTATGCGTTCCTAAGTATCTTTTACGTATTTTACATTAATTAATAAGGAAGCAAATTAACTGGATAATATTGACCAAGAGATAAGAAGTTTTGTTGGATATAGTACCTTAAGCTTTAGACCCTAGTATAGAGAATCGCCACGTTAGCAGCACCTGTTCTTTTCCACCAAAAGTGTAAATCCAATCTATAAAGTTCTGCGGTCAATCGGAAGAAGGATCGAGTAAAAGATTGAAACCGTAGTTCTTCAGCAAAATGGTATCGCTTTGTGGCAGAGCTATTCTTCAAGCTTCCCGTCGTTCACTTATATACGCTCAAGCGAGATGCAAATGTAAATACCTTAAGTGTATTTTCACTTAATTATTGAAGTACTTATTTTGACGATTTTAACAATTAATTACGTAACGTGTCTGCCGCTATTGGAAATTTGTCTGTTACGTTATAAGAATGTGGCCTCTGTGACAAATTGTCTCGACTTACGAGATGTTCTTTAATTTGTAGCATCCGAGATGCCAGATCCTATTGACCATGCTACTGGTATAGAGAAGCGTCAGCTGCTTGCAGAAGCTGCTGGCAACGACGTAAGTTTTATCAGATATTTCAGAAGATATAATTTAGTTTACTGCTGCACTCATATAAAGCTTAATTTTTAATGATTTAAAGGTTTGTCAGCAAATTGGTCTTCATTATGTCAATATCTTGCTAAAATATTCTTACAATTTTCAAAGAATCTTCATTTATGAATCAATCAATTGGGTGTTTTCTATATATATGTTTGAATTATTGCAGTTTATTACTGCAGTTGTAGGGAATTTCTTAGATTTTATTGTATAGAACACATGCAGAAATGCAGTTTATAACCTTGGTATTAATATATTTTTCTGTATTTTAAAGTTTATAACATGAATTTAATTAATGACATAACTTTATTTTCAGTTAGATTAATATATATTCAGTAATCATAATATACAGTGCATTAATTTAGAGTTAAGAGTAATATACTATGTTATTTATGTATTTAATTATAAATCTGGAGTTGTAAAAATTGTTTCTAACTAATGACATATTTGTTATAGGATCCATTCAATATAAAACCAATTAAGCGTGGACCTAGTACAAAGGACTGTCCAACCTTAGTACCTAGTGCATTTGACAGTCGTATTGTTGGATGTGTTTGTGAAGATGAAGCTACACATGTTAACTGGATGTGGCTGCACCAGGGCAATCCCCGTCGTTGCGAATGTGGACATTGGTTCAAACTTGTCTACAAAGCCCCCATATAAAGTTAATTGATGATAAATTAGTCGATTGTTTGTAACATCTATATAGAGTCAACATTACATTATATACTCATGGATACTGGCTTTATTTATCATCTATCCAGAAAAGAATTTTCAGAGTAAATTATCTAGTACACTGGTATGCAAAATCCTAAAACACATGTATTACTTGCATTCATTTTGATGTACATATGATTTTCCAATAAACAAAATAAAAATTGTGTGCCAGTGACTCAAAAATATTTTTAATTTGTAGAAATCCTTTGTTTCTATTAGAATTGTATAATCTAAATGCACTTCATTTGTTGCTTAATATAAAACGTCTTTCTGAACGCAATTCTAAGCATATCGTTACCCATTTGTGATAAGAACCGTCAGACGGCAGCATCATCGGCCAATCAAAAAAACAACCCGTGCGTATTCTCCGAGGAGGAGACCACAGTCAATTTTCATTGCATTGGTAAGACTGCGCCTTAGTATATATGTAGCATACCGAAAGTGACGTTCGTTTGACTTGATTGTATTAATGACAGTAAATAATTGTGATTCGGTTGTGTGTAAATAGGTATTAAGCCAGTGATCGTAGGATTGTCGACATAGTCGTGCGTAGATTCTACGTTCTTTATCTTAACGTTAATCTAAACGCATAAATCGACGAGAGAGCACTCTCGGGGATCCGCAGGGAAGAAAGAAGTTGCTGTAATGGCCGCCGTGTCATGAAATGAAGGTGCCCAGCCAGTTTTGCGCTTCCACCATGGAGGATAACTCCAGCTCTCCCTCGCAAAATCACAACGGGCAGCTATCTGCTGGAGCGAACGTGTCCCTCGCAAATAACAAGCACCAGGGTAGTGATAACGGCACTGCTGGAGGTGCCGGAGGTGGTAGCGGTGGTGGAGGTAGTGGAGGTGGCGGAGGCAGCGCCGGGGACGAGAGACCACAATATTCCATGCCTGGAATTCTTCACTTCATTCAACACGAATGGGCTCGCTTCGAACTCGAGAGGTCCCAGTGGGAGCTGGACAGGGCAGAGTTTCAGGTGTGCTAACACATCCATCCTGTCTCACCCTTATGTAGCTTCCTTACAGATCACTGCAGGACTCTGTTGTAACCAGATCGCAGCCAATGACCTGATGGTTTTCTTTGCCAGATTTTGCATCTACATTTATTGTATTTCAGATAGAGTATATTGCTGATAATACGCATTGTAATATAAATGTGTATTTTAAGGCTTCAGAGTTATGCACAGGATGTGCCACTGCTTTGTCAGTTGATAGATTGTTCACTGCATAATTCCTGAATTTCTTATATTTTCCACAACACATAGTTTGCATAAGTTATAGATTTTTGGTTTAAATTTAGAAATACACATGCTAATTCAGTATTGTGAAAGTATTGTCTTTATTCAAGATACATGTTTGACATTTTGTTTTGCAATCAGGCTATATTATTATCCTCTTAATAGTATACTAGAGAAAGAGATAGTATCTTAAAGCAATTTATAAAAATACATTTTTATGTTAGTTGCACATATTTTATTAGTTATATATAATTAGAGTTATAAAAATTAACTTTTTGACATTATAAAAAAGTAACTCCAAACTGTATAGTTTACTCCATTATAAAAACACCTTATAGCATGATTTATTACATAGATTTACAACCATATGGTTAGATTCTAGGATACATAAAAACTCTCTCTGTGAAACTAAATTGACTGTAATTAGCACATAGAATTAGATAGTGAGATATGTTAGCATATCTCCTTTAGTGCAATATTTATTATGAATATAATATATTCTTTACTTTATATTCACATATTTAACATACCTTTTTTATATTGATCTTGATATCATGCAATATAATTATATTTCATATTAAAAAAAAAATATTATTCCTAAGGAAACTTATAAATCAACTTCAAATTATGTTTAATATACTTATATTTTACAGTAATGACATTTGTCTTAAAAGATATAGCATTTCATGTTTTATGTGTTATATGTTTGTATATTTATATTAACTCAATCATGCAAATTTTTTGGGTGTTATAGGCCAGAATAGCTTTCTTGCAAGGAGAAAGGAAGGGACAAGAAAATTTGAAGAACGATTTAGTGAGACGGATAAAGATGCTGGAATATGCACTAAAACAAGAAAGGTGAATATAGATTCTATTTTCATCCAACTTTTTTATAATTTTTTGGCTTCAATTCTTAATACCTCACTTGTTAAGGATGAATGATATAATGGAAATTAAGCAAGTTAGTTTTCCTAACTGCATTGTAAAACAAGTACTTCAGCATTATTTGCAGTGGTGGATTTGATATTCAGATGTTTCATTTAGTACTGATTTGAAATAAACGCGAAACATATGGTTATATGAGCGAGGTAGAAAACACTATAGCTTTTCTAAACAGACACTTGAGGTATATACATTTCAAAACTAATTTACAAAAGGAGTACTGTTTTGAATGCAAACGTATTTAGTCACCAAGTTATTCTAAATAATACATAATTGAATATTGAACGTAAATCGCGTTATTTTAATGTGTGCAGGGCAAAGTACCACAAATTAAAGTATGGTACTGACCTGGTAGTTCAAGGGGATGTCAAACCACCTATCTACGAAGAAGGTAGTTCCTGTGGTGGTTCTGACGGAGGTGGTGGTGATGGGGAAGCAGTTAGTAATATCAGCTGGAGGCAAGGTCGACAGCTTTTAAGACAGTGAGTAAAAAAGAACGAATTATTTGCGTAAAGAGAAAAGGTGGGGGGAGATGACAGCTTATATTACTTATAATTCGCCTGTTAAATGATTTTATCAGCATGTATATGAAAAAATAGTGGATCAAAGCCTATTTTTAGTTAGTATTTCGATTATTTCACATGTCTTTGGAAAATAATACCAAACATCGAGTAAGAGTAAATAATAATAGATTTCTTTAAAAAAATTTCAAACCATCGTGGCGATACGTAGCTACAGGATGGCCTTATTTCTTTTAGGTACTTGCAAGAAATTGGGTACACCGATACTATTATAGATGTCCGATC